>PVLD010036331.1:0-11051 GCA_004027595.1 Dinomys branickii | reverse complement strand
AAGAGGGAAATTTCTAGAGGTGAATTCTCATATCAGGAAAACAGAACAAGTACAAATAAACAACCTAATGTTGCAACTTAAGTTTCTAGAAAAAGAGCAAGTCAAGCTCAAAGCCTATACAAGGCAGGAAGTTGTAAAGATCAGAGCAGAAATTATCTCAAATGAAACTAAGAACACAAACAATAAATGAATCAGAGTTGGTTCACTGAAATAATAAATAAAATAAAATCTTAGCCAGTCTTATCAAAAAAGGAAAGAAAAGACTGAATTTCATGCAATGAGGAATAAATAAGGTAAAATCTCTAAAAATCCTGTGGAAATTCATAAGAAAGTCCATACCTCCCTTGCAAACCTTTATCCTAATAGGAGGGAAAACTCAGAGGAAATAGACAGATTCCTAGATACATATGAATTGCCAAAGTTGATCTAAAAGGTAAAAATTCTGAATAATAGAGTATCAATCAATAAAATGGAAAATGTAATTGAAAACCTACCAACAGAAAAGCTCAGGTCCTGATGGATTCAGTGATGCATTCTACAAGAAATTTAGAGATTATTTAACACCAATACTCTTCAAACTCTTAAATGAAATTGAAACAGAGCAATACTCCCTAACTCATTGCTGGAGGCAAGTAATATCCTGATATTGATACTAGAGAAAAACAACCACAAAAGTTCTTTAAGCTAATCTTCGAAAGGAACATAGATGTAAATGTCTGCAAGTTACTAACAATCAAAATACAGTAAATCATCAAGACAATTATACACTCTTTGGTTATATTCCAATGACTAAATCTAGATCCATGTTTTCACTATGCACTAAATTAAAACAAAAATGAATCCAATATCTAAAGATTAAAATGGAAACATTAAATCTACTGGAAGAGAAAGTAGGCCAAAATCTTGAAGATACAGGTGTAGGTAGAGAGTTGAAGAGCTAACCAGACTGCATGGGAAACACTTCCAAGAATCAACAATTGGGATCTCTTTTATTAAAAAGCTTTTGCACAGCAAAACTTACCAACAAAGTGAAAAGACAACCCATACAGCTGGAATAAGTTTTAGTCAACTGTCCCTCAGGCAAAGGAGTTTAATCTAGACTATATAAAGCATTGAAAAATATCAGACTTCCCAAATTCAGAGATCCAATCCAAAAATGGGCATCTGAGATTAATACGCACTTCTCAGAATGAAGAAATACAAATGGAAAATAAAAAATGAAAAAATAGTCAGCATCATTGGTCATTCAAGAGATGCAAATTAGAACAATACTGAGATTCTGTCTTACCCAAGAAAGAATGGCTTTTGTCAAGAAATCAACTGATAAAAAATTATGGATGGGCTACTGTGAAAAAGGAATGTTTTTCCACTCTTGGTGGGAGTGCAGACTGGTACAACCACTGTGGCACTCAGTGTGGAGATTCTTCTAAATCTAGGATTAGAGGTCCCATTATATCTAGCAATTCCACTTCTGGGTATCTTCCCAGAAGAACTAAAAACTTCACATCACAGGAATACATGTGCACACATGTTTATAGCAGCACAATTTGATTCATTATTGCTAAATCTTAGAAACAATCCAAATACCCACCAACTGCGGAACAGATTTTTTCAAAATATGGTGTTTTTATATAATGGAGTATTACTTGGCCAGAAAAATGATAAACTTGTAGCTTTTATAGGTGAATACATGCAATTTGAGGCCATACTCACAAGTGAAACAAATTGGACTCGCATATATAAACACTGAATTATCTCCCTTATGTTAGGAACTGAAAGAGTAAATAAGTTGTAAAATGTACAATAGGTATTGTAAAATAGAAAGAAACTGTTCAAAGGGAAAAAGGAACTCAGATTGGTGAAAGGGGAAAGGACAGTAAGGAGAAGGGAAAAAATGCAAGTCAATTTTACTATTAGTTTCTGTTAGTTCATTAAAAAGAAAGGTTTGAGTTAACATCAATTGGAGAAATTTTTATGCCCATGTCTTGTACCCTGGGCCACTACTTTAAAGATAACAACATGTAATATATTAACTATTCTTGTTATTCTCCTATTATTTTGTTATGAAATTTTGTTTTGCCAATTTTCCATAAAATAAAAAAGTCAGTGCAATTCTCATCAAAATACCAATAATATTCTTCACAATACTGGTAAAAACAATTTTAAAATACATATGGCAATGCAAAAGTCTCAGAGTAACCTGAATATAAACACAAAGAGCATAGCTGGATACATCACATTATTCAATTTTCAATTATACTACAAAGCCTTAGTAACAAATATAGCATGGTACAAATGAAAAATAGACACATAGACCAATGCAGTAGAATACTGGGCACATATACAAATTCATACACGTACAAGCATCTGATTCTGGACAAAAGTAAAAAATAATATATATTGGAGAAAAGACAAATTGTGCTGGGTAAGCAAGATGCCCACTCGTAGAACATGGAAACTAGGTCTCTGTATCTCATCCTGTATAAAAATCAATTCCAAATGGCTCAAAGACTTAGGCATAAGTTCAAAAACTGAAATTGCTTAATGGAAAACATAGGTAAAGCACTGAAGCTATAGGCAGAGGTAAAGACTTTCTGAATATCCCAAGAAATAATAACAAGAATCAGTAAATTTGGTTCCATATAAAGGTTTCTGCATATCAAGGAAAAAAAAACTAACAAAGACTCTACAGAACGTGAGAAACTCTGCCAAATACTGTTCCCACAGAGAGCTAAAATATAGAATATTTAAAGAACTCAAAATCTTAGTACCGAAAATCAAACAACACAGTCCATAAATGGATAAACTAACAAACATCACTTTTTAAATAGAAATACAAGTGGCAAACAAACATATGAAGAACTACTAAATATCTTTAACCACTAGGGAAATAGTTAAAGCAAATCAAAACTATATTGAGATTCTATTTCACACTAGTCAGAATGGCCATCACCAAGAATACGGAAAAAATAAGTGCTGCTAGGGTGCACTTCTTGTGGGAATGTAGATTTGTTAAAGCCACTCTGAAAGTTAAAAATTGAGGTTCCTCAAAGAGCTAACCTATTATTAGTTACCATTTAATCCAGCTATAACACTCCTTAGTACATACAAAAGGAATTAAAGTCAGAATACTATAGACATAATAACATACCAAATTTTATTATAGCACAATTCACAATAGTCAAGATATAGAATCAGCATAGATGCCAATTAACAAATGACTGGAAAAAAAAAGAGAATCTAGTATATATAAACAAGGGAGTATATTCAGTCATAAAGAATAAAATTTTGTCATTCGCAGGAACATGGATAAAACCAGAGATTATTATATTGTGTAATATAAGCCATACATAGAAAACCGAATGTCCCATGTTCTCCCTGATATGTGGAATCTAAAGCTGATAATCTGAAAGTAGAAAGGAGACTATTACAAGACAAGAGGAGGGAGATAAGAGGAAGGTGTAAGAGTAGATACTGAAGGAACAGATATGATCAAACTATATTAATGCTCATTATTTTGTTAAATGAATAAATATCAATAATAAAAGATGAATTTATACATAAAAGAAATAGTTTGCATGCATACCATCTCTGGCTTACATCTCTTCTACCAGTCTTGAAGAATGTGAAATTATAAGAAACTACTGTCTTCAGCATGCTTAGCTCAATAGATAAGTTTCTGAACATCACCACTAAATCAAAATAAGGTATACCATTGAAAACAGTACAATGGAGTAACGTATAAAAGAAGAATATGACATAAGGTACATTAGCAAAAAATGTTTTACTATAAAGGGAGAAGACAGGAGGATGCCAACATTTTGAATGGACAATTGCATGAATCTTAAACCAGAAGTTGGTGAAAATAGAAGAGGGGTGACACATACTTTACATTCTTAAAATCTAAAAAGTAGCTAACAGCTAATTTTAAGAGAAATGGACTTACAACATAAAGAAAAGTTGCAAAGTCATTTGAAGAAAATCAGTTTTGATCTGATTGACTGTTTCTTACCCTAGCTATTTAGATTATTGTCATCTACCCTCAGTATTTGTTCTTTGCAACAGCAACATGTATTAAACAGACTTCCCTCAGCTTTTAACTATGATGTACAACTGACTTTTCAACAAAATGTTAACCTTTTTATCAGTCCTGTTAAGTTTCTCTAAGCTTCTTAGACTGTTATTTGGATTCTGAAATAGGTCAGTCAACTACCCCATAGAGGTCATATCTAAATGTACTTTGTAGCCTCTGTTTCCTCTACATATCCTTTAAATATCACTGTGCTCCATAGTACTCATTCCATTCTTATGGCTGTGAATCCCTGATGATGTTATTAGTACTCACATCCAAAACCATAAGGTATGCTTCAAAACTTGAACTCTGCACTCATGTAAGCTAGAGATAGTGGGATGGAAGCAATCGGTCACAGTGGCTTCTCAGCACAGGCTAGAATACCTGAGACAAAGAGAAGCTGCTGATAGAAGCTCTGACATGGCACAGACCTGTGAACCATCAGTGGCTCCATGCAGAGATTAGGTTAAAACAAAGAGGAGTAGGCAGATTTGTCGTTATGAAATATGATGAAATCTAGATCCTGCACTATCATTGACAGTTGTGTGTTCCTATATGGAGCCAGGAGATCTGCGTCACCAATGCAGGAGATCACCTGTATAAATGACAACATCATCCTGTTTGAATAAGTTGTGGGATTTCTACATGAAAATAATGCTTCTTGTTTTCCAATGGGAAGAGGGTTCATTCCACTGTGGCAACATCTAACTGTTTTGAGAGGCATGAAAAAATTCTGACTCCATGCCAACCTACTGGCTTAATGCAGCCATGCATAAATCAATTGCATTAGGGTATTAATGCATCTTGCCCTTGAACATTCATATCCATTCACTGACTTTATAAGGAAGGATATTTGTACAAGACACTGTCATCTGCCTTTAATCAGGGACCAGTTCCAGGCAGCACAGGAAATTCTCTTTGTTTTAGAAATTCTGGGAGGGACTTCTTGAAATAAAAAAGACAGTATCACATCAAAAATATTGGAAAATCATTCTTAAGAGTTATTCTACTGCCAGACTCAAAGTCAAGCCTGTGGTTCCCTTCCACATGCTGGGTAGTAAGCTTTGACATTTCAGACCTCTGACACAGATTGCTGCAGCTCCATGTGCTGAGGAGGAAGGTGGGTTTTGGTTATCTGTCAAGTGTTTAGTTTCCTTAACTGTCACTGAGTTTATTTTTCACTTTTTGGTCCAGATGACCAAGTAATTCAGTTGAGTCAAAGCATTGAAAATCCCAATTGGCTTATGTTTCGCACTGTGCCAGAGGCAGAAATTGCACATAATATATCGCAAAGTCTAGGCGATATCAAGAAGGCAAGAAATACATCAGACATGAATTACCAAGCGTCACACGGTGATGGATAAAAATGCTGATATCTTTCAATTAGTTTCAAAATGTACCTTTAAATTTCATTTTTAGAATATATATTTTATGTATTTTGTGGAGTTAAATGCTTTTAAAATTACATTAGATTTTGCCTGTTAAATTATCTGTAGTGAAAGCATTGTATCTTGCAATTTATGTTTATAAGTGATAAGGTAGTTGGATTTGTGCGAATCAATACAAAGTACATATTTCCACTTCTAGCTATATGGTGGAGTAGAGACCCTAAACATCCTCCATCTAAATACAAATCCAAAATTAAACTTATGGATAAATGTTGAGTAACATAAATCAACACCATTTAAAATGAATAACTGAAATCATAAAAATTAGGGAAATCCCCATGGAAAATATGAAGAGAAGGAACACCAATCCACAATAATAAATTAGTTGAGGAAATATTTTCTTCTTACTAAGCAAGTGCCTTGTATTTAAAAAGTCATGACTACAAGAGACACTTAGCTAATATACAGAGGGGATATAGAAATGAAACACTTTCATAAGGCTAGGATTCTAAAGGAGTTAAACTCTTTGTTAAATGGTAGAAAATATACATACTGAGTAAGAGGACAAGAAAGCGATTAACTTAGACTATAACTGAAGAAGCAGTAAGTATGGGGCTGATCTTTAATTGGTTTAAAATTCAAAATGAATACCACTTGCATTTTCGAGGAATCCTTATGCTGAGTAATTAATATAACATGAAGTTCGGAGTGGAGAATTTTACCAGAAACTAGCAGAAGAAAATAAAAACTGCTCAGAGTTATATATCCTCAACCTCATTTTTTCATCAGACTCCCATGCAAGCTCTGCTCAAATACATGCAAAAATACTCAACATCACTATCAGCAGATAAATGCAAATCAAAACCACAACGAGATCTCACTTCACCACTGTAAGAATGGTTACTATGAAAAGGAAAAATGGAACAAGTAATGGCAAGAATGCTGAGAAAAGGGAGCACGTCACACCACTGGAATGAATGTAAATTACTATAGCCGTTACGGAAAATAGTGTGGTGGTTCTCAAAAAATGAAAACTATAACTACCATATGCTTTCCCCAGCAATCTCTCTCCTAGGTATATAGCAAAGCATATAAATTTATTATGTTGAGGAGACATTTCTTCATTCATATTAATTTCAGCATATCCATAATAGCCAAGAACTGGAAACAACCTGTCTTTCAAATGATGAATGAAAAAAAATGTGGTATATGTGCATAATGGAACATTAGTCAGTCCTAAACAGAATGCAATTTTTCCACTTAAGGTAAAGAGATGAAGGGAAGGGAAAAGAAGGAGAGAGGGGGATATAAAAAGAATTAAGATGTGTTACATACATATACCTACTTTATTTTACAGCAGATTGTTTCTGTTTTAATTAGAATTTTTTATTCACTTTGATTTCAGTTTAGTACATAATAAGAGATATGGGTCAAGGTTCAATCTTTGGCATGTGGATAGCTAGTTTTCCCAGCACCATTTGCTGAAGAGGCAATATTTTCACCAGCAAAATATTTGGCCTCCTTGTCAATGATAATGTATCTGAGTGTGGCTGGAGTTGTTTTTGTACCCTGTTCTGTTCCATTGATCCATGGGTCTGTTTTCTTGCCAATACTATTCTGTTTCTGTTACTGTAGCTTTGAAGTATAGTTTGAAATCTGGGATTTTGATGTCATCTGCCTTGCCATTGTTTCCAATAATTCCTTTTGGTGTTTTAGGTCTCTTCTGATCCCATACAAATTTCAGAATTGCTTACTTCAGTTCTGTGAGAAATGTTATTGGTATTTTGATTGAGATTACATTACATGTGTGTAACAGTCTTGAAGTATGGCCATTTAGACTCAATTGTTTCTCCCTATTCAAGAACAGAGTATATCTTTGCATTCTCTGATACTCTCTTCCGTCTTCTTTTTAAAACTCTTTTAATTTTAAAGAATAGAAGAATGAAAACATATTAACAACACACATACATCTTCTTTTGTAGAGTTGGCTTTCCTTGTAGAGAGGTCTTTCACTTCCCTGGTTAGGTTAATTCTTAAATATTTAATTTTTTTCATGCTGTTGTGAAAGGTATTATTTCCTTATTTTATTTCTCAGTGAGTTTATTTTTCATGTACAGAAATGCTCTTTATTTTTGAGTGTTGACTTCATAACCTGCTACTCTACTGAAGTTAGTTTTTAGTTCTAGAGTTTTGTTGGAGTTGTTGGGGCATCCTATATAAAACATCATACCTGCAAATAATGATCCTTTAACTATTGCTTTCTTGCTCTCATTTGGTATTTCTGTTTTTATATCTAGGTTTTTGATAAATATAAGTGTTGATTCAATTCATGATATAGATTCATTTTTATGCTTGTAGTCACTTTCCCCAGTACCACATGTTAAAAAGGTTGCCTTTTCTCCAGAGTATGTTTTTGGTTCTTTTGTCAAAGATTAGATGGCTGAAGGTGCACAAGATCGCTGCTGCAGCCTCAATTCTGTTCCATTGTTCTGCATGTCTATATTTGTGCCAAGGTATTTCTATCACAGTAGCTTTGTAATATAACTTGAAATTTGGAATTGTGTTACTTCCTTCTTTGCTCTAGTTGCTTAGGAGGATTGCTCTAATGATTCTGGGTCTTTACTGGTTGCATATAAATTTTAGAACTGTTTATGTAGTTCTGTGAGTAATGCCATTAGTATTTGGATAAGGGTCTCATTACATCTCGTATCATTTTTGGTAATTGTTTATTTTGGCAATATTTATTCTATTTTTACAGGAAGAGTGTCTTTCCATTTTAACATTTGCTTTTAAATACTTTTTGAGAATAATATGGTTTTCCTTATATAGATCTCTTACTTTCTTGATTTCAATAATTTTTCAATATTTAATTTTTTGAATGGGATTGTTATTCCTATTTTTTCTCATTGGTTCATTGTTGGTGTACAGGTACATTATTAATGTCTGCATATAGATTTTTTTTCCTGCTACTTTGGTGAATTTATTTATTAGTTCTAAGTGTGTTATGATACAGTTTTGGGGGATAATCTATGTAAAAGACCCTGTCATCTGAAAACGAAGAAAGTTTTACTTCTTTACTTTATATACATTTCCCTTATTTCTTTCTGTTACTTGATTTCTCTGACTAAAGTTGCAAACAACTTTATTGAACAGGTGTGGTGATAGTGAACACCTTTCTTTTCTGCCTGATAACAGAGATAAAAGTTTCAGTTTTTTCCTCATTTATTGTGGACAGTTTGTTTGTTACAAATGACTTTTATAAGTTTGAGATAAAGTCTTTCTGTGTATATTTTAATTAGATTGTTTCATAATATTGAATGTACAGTAGATTTTTTTCAGAGGCTTTTTATGCATCTATTGAGATCGTCATGAGGTCTTTGCCCTTGCTTCTGTTTATGTGATGTTTTATGCTTACTGATTTACAAATGTTGAGCTATCATTACATCTCTGGAGTGAAGCCAAGTTGGTTATGATTTTTTAATGATTTTTAGAATGCTGTTTGTCATCTTGTCAAGTTTTACATCTATGTTCATTAAGAAGACTGACCTCTTCCTTCCTTCCTTCCTTCCTTCCTTCCTTCCTTTCTTTCTTTCTTTCTCTCTTTCTTTCTTTGACTCTGACTCTCTCTCTCTGTCGCTCCCTCTCTCTTTCTGTCTCTCTCTGTCTCCCCCCCCTTGCTTTCTTTCATTAAGTTTTTATCTGGTTTTGGTATCAAGGTCATGGTATCTTGGAGGGATGAGTTTGGCAGTGCACCATGTCTTTATATTTCATTGAAATGTTTGAGAAGCATCAGCAGTAGATCTTCCCTGAAGTTCTGGTAGAAGTCTCCAGTGAAACACCAGGAACTGCTAGTTGATAGATTTTTTATTATTATCCCTATTTCATTGCCTATTATTTTCCTATTTAGATTTATTTTTTTAATCATCTTGTTCAATTTTGGTAACTGATATACATCTAGGAGCTTTTCCATTTTTTTAGGTTTCCCAATTTATTAGAATATAAGTTTTTAAAATCATTTCTTCTAATGTTCTTGATTTAGGCATTGTCCATTGTGATTTCACCTAAATAAAAGAACTTCTAATGAATTAGTGATGGGACAATTTTAATTTCTATATATACAGTTAAATTTTCATTTTAATTTTTGTTAACTCACTTCTTACTTTTCTCATTGCTGGCACAAAATTCTAGACTCTGAAAGTTAAATGAGGAAAGGTTTATTTGGCTAACAGTTTGTAGATGTTTCAGTCCATAGCTGACTGGATCCAAGGCAGGATGGTACGGTAGATGAGTTTGCAAAGGAGAAACAGCTCTTGGAAGACAGAAAACAGCAAAGTACCAAGCAAGCGACAAGTGACAAAGGGCAATCCTCTTTCTGGCCTTTATATTTTTTCCCGTGCTACCTATAGAGAGGGTAGCACTCACACTCAGGGTGGGGCAGTCTTAATCCTAGCATCGCACCATGATTCAATCCTGGTATCACATCCTTGATACCAGCAACACACACTCTAGACCCAGCCACCTCCCAAAAACCCCACATTTGACCACATGACACTTTGGGGGTCCATCTAGATACAAACCATAAGTCATGTCTTAGTTGGCAGTATATTTTTAATGTCCATATGTGTATGGATATATTTTTTCTTATTAATCTCTGGAGAAATTTAAATAATATAGTAAATCATTGTTTGTATGATATAGTGTATCTTTAAAATTTGGTGAAGCTTTATGTTATAATTTGCTAAGTGGTCAGTTTTTTCTTTTCCATATTGGCTTGAGAAAATGTGAATTTTGTAAGTTCTGAGGATGGAACACGGGCCTTGCTAAGCAAACAATCTATCACTGAGTTAAACCCATGGCCTTGCCTTCAAGAAGGTTATCTTTCAAGTTTTACCACTTTTTATTTGTAAATTTTAAGCCTATTTTACTATGTATATACATATTGTTAGGGATTATTCTTAAAGGTAAGCCATACTTTTTGTATGTGACGATCTTTACTATTCCTCATACTCTGTGTGTGTGTGTGTGTGTGTGTGTGTGTGTGCGCTCGCGCGCACACGCGCGCGCAGGCATGAGTGTGTGGTAATGTCTATCTTTCATGGATTGTATCTAGATATGTCCCCAAAACCTCAGGAGCTCATAGGTGAGTCTTTTGGAGCTTTTGTGAACCTTCTGGAAACCGAGGGCCCAAAGTGCAACCAAAAATCCACTTATGTATTGCAAAGTGCCAACACTGCAATTAAACCTGAATACAGAGGTTTTAACTGAGAAAGAAAAAAGACAACTTGGCTTGTGTGTCAATAGAGAAAGCTTTGCATGCTCTCTGCAGCACATGAGCAATAGGTTTGCTGTCACAGATCTAGAGTTTATGATTCTGAGATTAAGGATGTGGTACTATTTCCAGTGGGTTTGGTTGACCCCTTTGTCAAATATTAGGTAGCTGAGTGGGTTTTTTGTTGTGGTTGCATCTTCCAGTCTGTTCCATTGATCCTCAGGTCTGTTATTTAGCCAGTACCAGGTTGATTTTATTACAGTTGCTTTGTAGTATAATTTCAGGTCAGGGATTGTGATTCCACCTGACTTTTCTTTATTGC
>PVLD010036330.1:0-11049 GCA_004027595.1 Dinomys branickii | reverse complement strand
CATAAAAGACAGGTGCACTCCCAATAGTGATGTGCTGCAGAGCCGAACATGGACCCTGGCAAGTGGCAGTAACTGCTGATGCCCAAATGTGGCTGGGAAAATCCTGCTTCTAGGATGTAAATTTGGGTAAGTGAACAACAGCAGGTGAAAACTAATGCAAAAACAATGCATGTAGAAAATGCAGCACTCGTGATATTATGTGTAATGCACGGGTGTCATGAAATCCAGAATTCAGTAAGGTGGACAAGCGCGATTTGGTTTTCACACATTCTTCCCCCGCATGATGGAGGACAATATTCACATGCAGGTACCTCCAACTCTTCTGAAATAAATTTCAATGAAAAGTGCACTGAAAGTATCAGTTCACTAGGTCTGCTTTGGTCATATATTGGCAACTTCCTTAATATCTTGGAAGACAAATGTTATGAATTAGGACAAATTGTGTTGCATGGTTGTGTGTGCATTGTTTATAGTACACACAATACACGGCAAAGACCAAGGGCCAGTGGTCCACCTCCGCCATCATCCACACACTTCCTGTGCTCCTGAGAACAGGGGAGCCCAGGGACACAGTGTGCTAATGTGACAGTTTTCCATGTGGCCGCCGCCTCATCAGGGTTCTGCAGAAGAGCAGAGCTCTGGCTGCCAGCAGGGCTGTAGATGGGAGAACAAGGCTGGTTCCTTCACTAGTGTAGTGAAGAGCCCACGCTTTGGTACAAGCCTGCCCCCTGCCGGTGACTTGGGTGAGAGACGTTGTTGTGATCAAGGTAGCATTTTGTTACCCCCTAAAACACATACTATATTGATAGCTGTAATTTGAAGCAACAGCAATCAAATGACGCTGAGGACTCCCCCCCTCAAAAAGAAGAAACCAGTGTTTCTAACCTGCATGTACCAATGACGAAAATAGCAGTAGCCACAAAGATTGTTTTCCTAAAGCTAAGGATTACAATTAAAAATTGTTCAGCTACCTGAACGTTGCAGTTTTCACTGGTGAGAAGTGCAGAATGAAATTGTATTTAAGGTACAACACCTTTCAAAACTTGATGTTTAAAAAAAAAACTTGATGTTTAGAAAAATCCTTATCTGAAATTTATAATCATGAAAGTTCTAAAACGGGAGTTTTTTTAAACCTAATAACATACATTTAACTTCATCCTGTTTTTCTTTCAGAGGTTAAATTGCTAGAAACGAATGCCTCCAACCTCCCCTCTGTCGCCCACCAAGTCTAAGGTTGGTCAGTCATGTTTTGCACCATGAAGAAATTGCTATCAAGATTTTACAAGGTTATAAAACAAAGCAAAATTTTAGTTTTTTTTCTTAAATATCAGTTGTGTATGTTTTCAGTAGATCTTTTACTGGCTTAATAGTTGATCTGACACCAAATTCCTTCTCTATGTTACAAGTAAAATACAGTTGTTTATTAAATGAAATAAAGTCTTTACATCAGAATAAAAGATAGTATTTTTTGTCCCACTTTTCAAAATTAATGTTATAAAATTCTGTTCATCTGGGAGTGGTGGCACATGGCCCTTGTCCCAAAACTCAGGAGGCAGAGGGAGGAGGATTGCTGTGAGTTTGAAGCCATCCTGGGCTGCAATATGAGTTCAAGGACAGGCTGAGCTGCATAGCAAGACACTGTCTGAAAAAGAATGAGAGAGACACAGAAACAGAGACAAAGTGACAGAGAGAGAGAGAGAGACAGAGACAGAGACAGAGACAGAGACAGAGAGGAGAAAGAAATCATGTTTTAAGATGAATATTAGTGTTGTCACTTACATAAATACCAACAATATAAATTGCTTTTTAAAATTATAGAAGAATAAGAGCACGGTGGCATTTCCCTGTAGTCCCAGCACTGTGGTGGGTTAAGGAATGAGAATTGCAATTTCCCATCCATCCTAAATTATTCTGCAAGTTCTTGTCTCAAAATAAAGATTTAGCTGATTGCAATCTTAGCACCCTGTAGGCTGAGGCAAGATGATCACAATTTGAGCACATTCAGTCATCATAAGCAAGATCCTGTCTCAAAACAAAAAAATACAGTTGAACAGAAACTCAGGATTTGAGCATCAATATTTTCCATTCCAAGGAGTGAAAAGAAAGAAGGGAGAGGGTGAAGGAGTGAAAAGAAGGAAGGAAGGAACGAACAAACGAAGGAACGAAGGAACGAAGGAAGGAAGGAAGGACAAAAGGAAGGGAGAGAGAAAATGAAGAGAAGGAGGGAAGAAGAAAAAGTCTATAGCTGCAACCCATCCACAAATTCCCTTCCAGGTCAATCAATGCTACTGACACAGCTCCCAACTCAGAACGTTGCCCTTTGTGCATCAGGGGTCCTCAACTGCAGAATGACTTCCTCTCATGAACTCTTCTTTCATTATGTGTGTGGAGCTATGGATTGAGCCAGGGAACGGGCACCACCTAGCTGTGTCACAGTCCTATTGAGGGCTTTTTTTTTTCTGAGGACTAGTGTTTGAATCCAGTGCATTTTCATGCCTTTACATCTGGGCCTTTCTTTGATTTTTTATTTTGAGACACCATGTTTCTAATTGAGATTGACGCATGGTGGTGCAGGCCTGCAATCCCAGTATGCCAGAGGCTGAGACAGGAGGATCATCAGGATTAACTTGGTGGACAGCAAGAGAAGCAGTCAGGGATCCCAGTGTGCCAGGAATGGAGGGGCTGGTAGGGTAGGGTGTGCCTAACAAGGGGGATAAAAGAAGAGAGGGGCAGAGGAGGAGATGGTCAGTCCTGAAGCTGTTGGTCACACCTGGTCCTGCCTGGATTCCCTGGGCCTCGTCACTGTCACCTGAGTCTGCACCTGGTGTGCTCCTGGCCTCCATGAGGTTGAGGGTGCCCCTCCTCCTCACTCTCAGCCAGTGTATTGTGGGCAAAGAGGTTGCAGATATCACCATGGATTCTGTTACTTCTGTCTCTTCAGAAAGGCAAGGTTAGGAATTTAGGTATTATGGGGTTTTTTGACCCAACTCTTGCTATGTTACCTAGCTTGACTTTACCTCAGTATGTAGCCCAGGCTGGCTTTGAACTCCACATTCTCCTGCCTCATCCTCCCTGCAATGGTAATAACACTGCATCTATAAAGTGAGGGTTAGAATTTTTGTTTCGTTAAAAACATGCATATTTGTTTTCACCCCCTATATCTTGCTTTCTGTATTGCTTTAGGTCACTTTATAGAAGTTTTCTGAGAAAGGGTCTCACTATGTAGTTCAGGATGGCCTTGAACTCACGTTGTAGCTAAGGTTGGTATCCACCTCACAGTAATTCTGCTACCTGAGTACCCAAGCGCTGGTATTGTAGTGGTACACCAGCACACCTGGCTTTGTCATTTCATATATTATCTAAAAGTTCAAATTTTTCTTTCAATGAAAGCCCTCTATTCGAGCTCAGATGGGACTGCCCCGTCAGTCTTCTGAATTCCTCCTGATGATCAAGGAGGTTAATTGGGAAGAGCAAGGGCACCCCGTTTTTATCTTGTTTTTCTCTGGAGGGTGGGACTTAGGACCCTCCACAGATACACCTTTGGTCAATTTTATTTTATTTTCTATTTTGAGACAAGGAATCACTAAGCTTTCTGCACTGGTCTACACGTTGGAAGCCTCCTGCCTCAGCTTTCAAAATTCCTGGAGTTTCAGCAGTGGATCATCAAGCTTGCTTCGATTCATTGATTGATTGATTGATTTTTGTTCTTTTTAAATCCATGCCTTTTATTAAAACATTCACCTTAGTGTGTTACAGCATGTGTCAGTGTCTATTTCCTTAAGCCATTAAGATGCAAAGACAGGAAATTTGTCCAATAATTTTCTATCCCTTCTTTTACTATAAATTGTCACATAAGACTTTTAACATGCTGAAAGAATGAGTGAATATTCTACCTCCAAGTTTCGCTCACTTCTTCACGGATTTTTTTTTCGATGAAGCACCAAGTTGCTTTATATTGGAAGCAAGAGTGTAACAGAAAGCAAAAATCTGGAGGGAACTCAGTGAGGAAGGAGCGTGCACACCCTTCCCGGTGTTCCCCTCCGTGGTGACGGTCCACACCCACTCGTCTTTGTCGCCATCCTGCAGGATGAGCCTGCCATGCAGGCCGTGGGCCAGGCCCTCATGGGGGCCTGTTCTGCACGGGTGGGTCAAGTCCTTTGGAGCCGCACAGTGTTGGGGAGGTCAGATCTTCCACCGTGGGCCATTTGCACCCATACAAGTGAGCTTATCTGCCAGCTCCCGCCACAGGTGAGAGTGCTCAGGAAAGAGCGCAAGGTGCTTCAGACCCAAGTGGCAGAGGCAGGACACCAACCATAGTCACCGCCATGAATAGGTAGATGTGAGAGGTCAAGAGCTGCAACAGGGCCTGTGCATTGACCACGGCTTCGGGCTCCCATGTAATTTTGGGGGATTTGCGCGGCACGGCAACTGTGGTGGGCATGGCCTGCGAAGGCAAGGAGGTGAGTGTGAGCAAGTAGGCATCGAGGTCCTTGTGGTGCCCCCAGGGCAGCGAAGGAAGCAGTCAGCCAAGGTGTGTGCCAGGCAGAGGCTGAGGGGACCTGAAGCTGAGGTGAGGTGTGTGGCATAAAAACAGGGTTCCAGAAGTGGGTGGGGCCGGAAGTGGGAGTTCCCAGAAGCAGCCAGGTGGGAAATGGAATCTCCAAAAAGTGGGCAAGTGGGGAGTGGTACATACTTGCTTTACCAGAGTTAACACCAAGGACTCTTGCATCTACGTTTGCAAGGTGTATGGGTCTTCAGTTTACTTTGCTCATACTGTTTTTGTTAGGACAAGGCTGGTCTTAACAGGATTAAGTCGGAAACTATTTCCTCCTCTAAGATTGCATAGAATTGGTGATTTTCATGATTTGGCACATTAAAATGTAAAGACAGGAAATTTGACCAATAATTTTCACCAATGCATTAATGTGGGTTTGGAGATTTCCTGTTCTGGTTCTTAACTACAATTCATTAGTTACAGGGCTTTTGATGCTATGTATTTTCGGGGAGACTGGTAGTTTATAGCATAAAGTAACTGGTCCATCTGGTGTAAGTTCTTGGGGATGCATTTGATCAGAGCATTTTTTAATTGGCCTATTAATGTCTTAGAGTGGTGTGGTGATGACTCCTATTCCATTCTTGCTTTGGCAATTTGTGTCTTTTTGCATCTGTCTCTCAATATGTCGATAAGTTTATTTTTTCAAGAATCTTTATTGAGTTTCATTGATTTTCCATTTTCAGTCCTATTGATTTATGTTCTTATGTTCATTATTTGAATTCTTATTCTTGTGAGTTTATCTTGTTCTATTTCTTTTTAGTTCTTTTAAGGTGGAAGTTTGGTCATTGATGTGAAACCTTTTTTCTAATATGGGCATTTAATACTATAAGTTCCAGCCAGACATGGGGGTGCCCACCTGTAATCCTAGCTCTCAGGAGGCGGAGGCAGGAGGATTGTTGTGTATTTGAGACCAGCCTGGGCTACAAATTCAGCTCAAGGCCAGCCTGAACTGCATAGCAAGACCCAGTCTCAAAAAAGACCGAAAAAAAAAATATTGTAAGCTCCATCGAAGCACTGCATAAAGTGCAGCCCACAAAATTTAAAATATATTTTCATTTTCCTTCAGTTAAGAAATTTTTGAAATTTTTTTATTGTGAAGATAAAAGAACAGAAACATATTAACAGATGCAGAAACATAAACAAAACAACACAGCAACTGTAAAAGCAATACAGAATTTCAGACAAAGTGCTAGGAAATTAACAATGCTTGTTGTATTACATATTGATATCTTCAAATTGGTTACTCAGTTAAATATAGGCGTGTAAGACTGATCCAACAATTAAACATGAATTGGTCCTTTCCATAAGGCAATAAAAATTAGTAGTACAGTTTTCTTAGCTGTCTTGTTTATGTGCATATACATTTTGTCCCCTCCTTTCTGTTTTTTATCTTTCCCTGCTGCCAGTTGTTCTTTCCTTTTGAGCAGTTTCTTTCCCTTTCACAATATCCATTGTATCTTTTAGATTTTATGTACTCTTTCAGGTTCTTAAACTATAGAGACAATATGGTGTTTACATATGTGAGTCTGACTAATTTCATGTATGAGTATGGTCTCTGTTTTCATCCATTTATGTATAAAAGCCGCAAGTTTATCTTTCTTAATAGCTGAGCAATATTCCATTATATGAAAGTACCATGACTGTTTTATGCACTCCTCAGCTGATGTGCATTTTGGTTGATTCCACAATTCAGCTATTAAAAATTGCTCTGTTGTAAACATGGGTGCACATATATTAGTATGATATGATTTATTTCTCCTGGAAAAATAAACAAAAGGGAGACAGGTTCAATAGTTAGATTTAATCCTAGTTTATCGAAGAATCTTCAGATCCATCTCCACAATTATTGCACCAGTCTGCACTCCCACCAACAGTACTAAAGTGTTTCATTTCCCCACAGCCTTGTTAAGATTTGTTAGTGGTTGTTTTCTTGCTGATAGCCTTTTTCCCTGGGATGAGATGGAATGTCAGTGTTGTTTTAATCCACATTTCTCAAATGATAAATGTTGCTGTACATTTTCATATATTTTTTTGCCATTTCTACTATTTAATCTGAGAAGTGTGTATTGATCTCAGATGCCCAATTCTGGGTTCAGTCTTGAGTTTGGGGGGATTTTTAAAAAATTCTTTATACGTTCCAGATAGAAGTGCTCTGTCCAAGGGACACTTGGCCAAATTTTTTTTTCACAATTTGTGAGTTTTCTTTTTACTCTGCTTGTCGTTTATTTAGATGTGCAAAATCTTTTCAATTAGATGACATCCCAGTTGTTGATTCTTCGATGTATTTCCCATGCATTTTGGTATTTGATCATAACTTCTCTGCCTACCCCTATGCATTCAAAATTTTTACCTAGTTTCTCATCCAGTAGATTTAGTGCTTCTATTTTAGTATTTAGATCTTTGGTGCATTTTTGTCTTGAATTTGGTACTTGGTAGTAGACATGGATCCACCTTTAGACTTCAGCCTGTTGTGAGTCAGCTTTCCCAGACCACTTATTTAGTAGGCTGTCTTTCCTGCAGTGTACATGTTTGGCTGCTTTGTCAAAGGCGAGGTGGGTGAGCGTGTTTGTTGTGGCTGCACCATCCAGTCTGTACCATTGATCCTTAAGTCTGTTTTCTGCCAGTATCATGTTGGTTTTATCACAGCAGCTATGTAGTATAATTGCAAGACTGGGATTGTGATGCCACTGGACTTGTCTTTGTTGCCTATGATTCCTTTTGCTATTCTAGGTCTCTTCTCATTCCAGATGAATTACAGGAATGTTTTTTCTCTATCTGTGAGTTATGGTAACTGTATTTTAATTGGCAGTGCATTGAATCTGTATAACGGTTTTGTTAGTATGAACATTTTCACAATGTTCATTTTTCCTATCCATAGGCAAGGAATGTCTTTCCTTATCTGAAATCCTTTTCAATCTCATTTTTGAGAGTACTGTAGTTTTCACTGTACAGATCTTGTATTTCTTTCCTTAGATTGTTTCCTAAGTATTTGAATATCTTGTATGCTTTTGTGAAAGGTATGTGTTCCTTAATTTTTCTCTCATTGTGTTTGTTGATTGTGCATAGGAATGCTCTTGGCTCTGGAGTGCTGTTTTTGTATCTAGCTATGCTACAGAATTTGTTGATTAATTCTAGGAGTCTTTTGGTGGAATTTTTGGCATCTTCCAGGTAGAGTATCATGTCATTTGTGAATAATAATTTTACTTCTTCCTTTCCTCTCCTTATTCTTTTTATATCTTTCTCTTTTCTAATTGCTCTGGCTAATGTTTGCAGAACTGTGTTAAATAGAGTTGAAGACTGGATATCCTTCTTTGTTTCTGATTTTAAAGTGAAAGCTTTCATTTTTTGTCCATTTAGTATGATGTTGGCTGTTGGATATCATAGATCTTTTTTATCAGATTGAGGTAAAGATCATCTATTCCTTTTTTCTGTAGGTGGTTTATCATGAAAGAGTGTTAGCCTTCATCAAAACCTTTTTCTGTATCTAATGAGGTGATCATATAGTTTTTGTCCTAGGCTCTGTTGATATGGTGTATTACATTAATTGATTTGCGTATATTGAACCATGCCTGTATACCTGGAAGGAAATCCACTTGGTCATGATATATAATCTTGTTTGATGATTTGCTAAATTCTGTTTGCTAGGATTCTTTGGAGGATTCTTCAATTTGTGTTTGCTGGAAACATTGGACTATAGTTTTCTTTCTTTGTTGGGTCTTTCTGTGTCTTTTGTATCAATATAATACTTGCTTCTGGAAAGGAGTTAGGGAGAATTGCGTCCTTTTCAATTTCAGTGAAGAGTTTGAGTAATGTTGCCTTTAAATCTTGTTTGGATTTTTTACAGAATTCAGCTGTGAATATGTCAGGACCTAGGCTTTCCTTTGTTGGTAGGTTTTTATTCATGTTTTCAATTTAATTAATTGAGAGTGGGCTATTCCAGATTTTTATATCTTGTTGATTTAACTTTGGTAATTTATATATATCTAGGAATCTGCATTTCTTCTCTGTTTTTCATTCCTTGAGAGTAAAGATTTTCTAAGTAGGTATTGATGATCTTTTCAATTTCAATAGGATCTGTAGTGATTTCAGACTTTTCTTTCCTTATTGCACGAATCTGAGATTTTTCTTGCCTTTTGGGATAAGGATACTGAGGGGTTGTTCAATTTTATTTACTCTTTCAAAGAACCAAGATTTTAATTCATTAACTTTTTGTAGTGTTTTCTTTGTCTCAGTGCATTAATTTCTGCCCTGTCTGTTATAATTTCCTCCGTTTTTTTGGCTCTGGGGTTGATTTTTCTAAAATTTTCAGGTTTAGAATTAGGCTATTTATTTGTTATTGTGCTGTTATCGTGATGTGTGAGTTCACCACTATATACTTCCCTCTGAGGACTGCTTTCTGTGCATCCCACAGATTCCAGTAAGTTGTATTTATATTTTTTTGTTAGTAGGTATATTTTAATTTCTTATTTAATTTCATCTGTGACCCATTGGTTGTTCAAGAGGCTGTTATTCCATTTCCATGTGTTTATGCAGTTTTTGTGTTTCCTTTTGTCATTAATTTCCAATTCCTTTGCACTATGGTCAGATAATATGCATGGATAATTTCACTTTTTTCAATTTCGTTAAGCATATTCTATGGGTTGGTATGTGGTCTGTTTTTGACAATGTCCCATGTTCCGCTGAGAAGAATGTGTATCCTGATGTGGGCTAGAACACTCTGAACATTTTCTCAGTACATTTGTTCACAAGGTTTGTTATTTCTTTGCTGGTTTTTTGTCTACCTGACCTATCTCTTTCTGTCTACGGGTAGTAAGGTCCCTAATTACACTAGCATTATTAGTTGTTTGGATTTTCACATCTATTAAGTTTTATCTGATATAGTTTCGTGCTCCCATATTTAGTGTATACATACTTATGATTGTTATTTCTTCTTGTTTTAGTTTTCTCATAACAAGTATGTAGTGACCTCTTTAAGTCTTTTGATCATTTTTGGTTTGAAAATCATATCATCTGCAATCAGAGTAGCTACCCCTGCTTTTTTCTGGGTTCTTGTGAGATGGAGAATTGTTTTCTAAGCTTTGACTTTCAGTGTGTGAGTTACCTTTTGGGTTAGATATGTTTCTACTATAAAGCATATTGTTCAATTTTGTTTCGTAATAAATTCTGCTGTCTGCTTCTTTTGATCGATGGAGGTCGTTTCCGTGAATGGTATAACTGTTGTGTGTTGTGGCCTATCTTTGTTGTGTCACTTAACAGCTATGAGTGTCCTACCTTTGCGCTCTGTTCAATTACTTGCTCTACTAGGTGGTTCCTTTCTATTGGTTGACTTAAAATTATGGTCATTTTATCTCTTTCCTCAATCTCTTTTAGTACTCTTCATAGGTTTGATTTGGCATTCATGAAGTTCTTCACTGGTTTTTGTCATGGAAATATTTTATTTCTCCATTAAATTTGGAGGATAATTTTGCAGGATACATCAGTCTGCATTGGAAGTGTTTTTTTTTTTTTTCAGGACCTGAAATACTACACTACAAGCTTTTCTTGATTTCATGATTTGTGTTGAGAAATCTGCCATGATTCTCTGAAGAGCTTTCCTTTATAGTTGATTTCTTTTCTCTAACAGCTTTTATTATTCTGCCCTTTTTCTGGATTTCTGGGATCTTGATTATTATATATGTGGCTGTCTTTTCCTTGTTGTTATGGGCAGTTGACTTCTATATGCCTCACTTACAGTCAGATTCTTTTTCTAGGCTCGGGACATTTTGTGCTATTACTTTCACAAATACTCTTCTTATGCCATTTAGGTTGCCTCCTGCTCTTTTATTGACACCTATTGATCTTACATTGTCTCTCTTTGCATTGTCTTGCAGATGGTGAATTGATGTTCTGGTTCCTTGTTATTTTGAGGAATCTTTCATTTCCAGGATTGTTAGCTTCAGTGCTGCCTTCAAGATCTGAAAGTCTCTCTTTGGCTTTATTCAAGTGGTTTCGCCAGCTGTGGATGGAAATTTTGATTTCCTGGATATCTGCTTGAATCTGCTTCATGGTTTCTAGTTCTTTCCTATATTGTTCCTTTCACTTTTCCATCATTTTACTATGCTCATCTAGTTTTTTATATATGTCTTCTTTAGATGCACTGAGCAATTCTTTCATTATTCTTGTCATTTCATTTCTTCCCTGAGAGATTATTTCTCATTGGATATTTCTGTGGCAAGATGGAGTTATTTCTTTACTTCTGTTGTGATCATTTCAGAGATTTGAAGAATGTGAAATCCAAGTTCTCCTGATTTGATGTCTTCTGGACTTGTTCTATGTGTGGTGGAGTTCTGAGATTGCATTTTGCTTCTTGTCATTCTGCTGGAGGCAAAACACTGAGCCTAACCCTTCCTGGACAGGTCACCGAATGTCTGAAGGGTCCCTAGATTTCGTGCATGACGGGCTTGCCCCAGAGTGGCTGTGGGAGGTGGGCCACTGGGTCCAGGATCCCCAGTCTA
>PVLD010036329.1:0-11052 GCA_004027595.1 Dinomys branickii | reverse complement strand
CAGCGTCTGGGACTTTCCCACGTCTCGCCCCGGCAGCCTGGTCCGCCCTACCACATCTCCCCCGGCATCTCAGAGAAATACGCCCAGTTTAAACTTCCCAGCCGAGGTCCCGGCATTCACGCTCACCAAGTCTGTCTCGAGCTGGTGGTGTTTATTAAGGAGGTTCGCTCCCTTGCTGCTCACCCGGTCGCCATCTTCCACGAGTTTCAGTCTTCGCAATTGTATTCTTATGACTGTACGTTGTATTCTTATACCTTCATTGTTGTGGCCCTGACAGATACTTAGGCTGCGTGCCGAGTTTTCCTCTAGGCTGCTTTTATCTTGTGTGTATATAAATCCTCATGAAGAAATGTATTTTATACCAATGTTTATAGTTTTCATATTGCTGATCACACTCAATTCACTGTGGATATACATCAATAAATGAAAGAGACAGTTTTTTCCTTCGTGGAATTTACTTCCTAGTGCGGGAGTGCAGGGTTAGATAATAATAAAAATAAATAAGATACAGAGTTTGAGTGATGGTGGTGGTGAGTGCTACAACGAAAACCACAGCGCAGGCAGAAGAGAAAAAGGGCAGTTGAAATTTTTAATTAAATATGTAGGAATACTTCCTTATTGGAAGATAACGTTTGGGCAAAAACTCCAAATTGAAGTGAGGGAATGAGCCACATATAAAACTCTTACTTATAGGGAAAAGCAAATGCTGAGGCGTGAGGCGGAAGCATTGCTGACTTGGAAAACATCAGAAGCCTGTTTCAGAGGCGTGGACTAGGGGAGTGAGCAGCATGCTGGGAGGAGCGAGGTGGATTCACTACACGGAACCTGCAGGCCATGTAAGAGTGATGGCTTCTCCCCCTAGTGGAGTGATTAAACATTGCATGGCTTCATCAAAGGCTGGCATGACTGTATTCAAGTTTTAATGTTAGCATTCTGGCCACTCTGTTGAGAACGGAGTGTTGGAGGAAGTGAAGAAACAGGGCAGAAACGTACGATTAGTTAAGAAGGTATTGAAATAATTCAAGTAATTGGTGATGATGGCTCTCACTGGGATGTACGTGGACAGGTAGCGAAGGGTGGGAAATTCTGGATCTTTTTGGAAAATATAGTCAAGTAAATCATAGATTATTAATGGTCAAATTCAAGTCAATGAGCTTATATTTTCTTTTGCTATATTTTGCATTTTTATTCATTACGTACACTGTATTTCTCAAAGAAATCTTAATAGTAAAGCTGAGACCAGCTTAGTTCAACCAGCTTTACTTGAGAAGGAACAAGGCTTTAGATTCGGGTACTATTCCAGACTAAAAAGATTCAAAATGCCCAACATAGCCACATGCACAGTTTATATTTATAGCAAGAGAGAAAGAAATGGCACACAGAAACAATCCAATTGGCTGCAACTGGCATTTGCTTTCTATGATCACAGCCAATCAGTGGCAGCCTGACTGGCAGAAGCATGAACTACTGTAACTGACCGAAACTTACTTACCTAGTTCTCAGGGTGTACGCTTATGATAGGTAACAACTTATTCACACTGTACAGTTCACTATGCGCAAAGCCTGGTTTGTGCCAAACTTATCAGCCCAGTACAGGGGCTGATCGTGGCCAATTTATTTCAGTTCAGCTGGAAGCCATATAAAAGGAAATTACTGATTGAGCTGAACCTGTAAATGAGCCATTAAAAATGTCTGTGTTAAGGAGTTATATGACACCCAAGTTGGTTATTCAAGAAGAATAGAAAGTCAAGTCTCTCATTAAGTTCTTGGTTTACTGTACCATTTAGATCTCACTGAGCTTTATGACATTGCAATACAAGTATTAGTGGTGAATGAATACTTGTGGGGCTGCAACCCAGCATGAATCCTTCCTGGCACCTCGTGGGTTATATATTGCAATACTCATAAAGAACTCCAACCAGTCCAGTCATTACTCCTGAGAATGAGAAAACACCTACTCCTCTTAAAATAATCATAAAGAACAGTGGGATACAGAGTCCCATTAAGAAGATCACACGCAGAATGTTGCTTTACTAATTTGCAGAAGAGAAAACATGCTTCAGTGAAGTTTGCCAAAGCAATGCCACATGGGGCTCCATCATGAGAAATTAATAGGCAATCAAAGAAAACCAGAAGGCTCCCATGTTTTGTAGATTCAGAGCTAGGCAGTCATTTATTTTTGTAGTTTTCTCTTAATAGTTCAGTAGTTTCTGCCATCCAGCAATTTCATTAGAGCTTTGATCATACCAGTAATATAAACTCAGGATTTGTGCAAAGGCTTCATTGCTCTAAAGAGTTAGTAATTGGCCAAATGGCTTTCAGAATTTTACTTGGACCCATCACAACACAAGTAAAAATTAATTACCCCCACAGTTTCTGCAAAGCCATAATATAAGGATGTCAAAACTTGTCTCTCTAACTGGTACTTTGTAGTACCACGCTGGATATGGGGTTGGCTGTAAATGTGATTTGTGAGACCATTAATGAAGTACTAGACCTAATTGACTTCTTTTAGCTTTATGACAACATAAAAAAAGTTCTGCACTAGTGATGATAATTCTTTTGAAGTTCTCCAGTGGAAATTCATCACTGTATATTTTTCCAGTGAGGCAAGTTTTAATGTTGCTTAGACTTTGAAATGTGGTTATAGCTAAGGAACAACACGGCAGATGTGGCTACCGCGGTTTCAAACATTTTTGTTATCATTATCTTTATCTCCTGTGTTTGCCGAGCTTGTGCTACATTTACACCCCTGTACCAACCCTGTACATAGCCCGCTCTGTATTCTAAGCAAAGAAGCATCAAAGTTTTCTCGCTTTGCCATATCTCTGACCCACCTGTCACCTTCTCTTCCCCGCTTTTGGGGCTAGTGGTTGAACTCAGTGCTTCACACATGCTAGGTAAGTGCTCTACCACTGAGCTAAATCCCCAGACTCCTCTTCCACTTTCAAGAATTGATATGATTTACTTTGAGACCATTCACATAATTCAGGACAATCTCCCAATATCATAGGCCATAACCTTAACTATACCTGAAAAACTTCCTTAGCATTTAAGGTAACATGTTCTTCAGTTCAGGGCATTGAGACATCTTTGAGGTGAGGGAAGATTAATTAGTCCGCTCCCACTCTAAGGTAATTAGCCTCATTACTAAGAGTTGATGTACATTTTGCTGGCTGCAAGATACTTCTTTTGCTGGGGTTGCTAAGGTGACCAGTGCAAACTTGGAGGCCTCATGGGGCTTTCCAAGCCTGTTTGCATAGAGAATGAACTAACAGGGAATTGGCAGGAGGGGAGAGAGGAGCAGGAGCACATAGAGTTACACTTATATATGCTCAAGCAAGAGACTGAGCTATTAGACTTAGTCTTGCCTAAAACTATACCTTAGGGACCAGGGATATAGCTCAGCAGCACACTGCCTGCCTAAAAAAATACCCTAAATTTTTAAGTATGCAAACCCTTTCCATAAGAAGATCACTGTTCATATGCTTTTTATCTTATTACCAAATTGTAAATTGGTAGGTAGAAGCACTGCAAGTAATAGAATCTGAAATACAGAACTGACTGATTTGAACTTACGTTATAGACTGTGAGGACCCTGCTATCTCTGTGTGGGAAGCTTCTCTTCCTCCTTTGTACCAACAAAGTAAGTAGCAAATTAAATCCTGTATCTGAACAAAATTGCTTCTCATATTTTGGAAATTATATTTACAGAGACTAGAGTTTTGAAATATATATTACAAAAATCTTATAATGTAGTGTATGTTGGCAAATCTTGAAGGATTTTTAACAATTGAACTAGTTGAAAGAAGAATGAAGAAACATTCAGTTTTATAAAGAGAAGCCTTTCTGCCTATGACCAGTTATCTCAGACTACTGAGAAGAAAATTAGCACAAACTTAAAAGAATTTGCAAGATTCAAATGCTTTCTCTTACTCTGAAGTTGGTACATGCAGAGAGAGGATGGATTACAGTAGGAAGTGCAGATGGGACCCGGAAAGAGCCAAAGCAATGGAAGAATCTTCTTTGCAGGTTTCTTTCATACCTTTGTTGTGGACTCATCGTACCACAGAATTTATAATTCTCTCACAGCAGAGCCCTACCCACCAGGATGCCATCTATAGCAAAGGAGCTGCAAGCCTGTGCCTCGTCACAGGAGCTTTTTGTGCAAGGTCAAGATAGAAAAAGCTGAAGACCTGGCCCATGAGGAGACAGTTGTGGCTTTGTGCTAGGTCAGGATCCTCTAAGATTTATGGCTTTAATTATTGGCAGATGACATTGCCAGAATTTAAATAGCCTTACAGTTTGTAATGCTTATAGAATTATCATATGGAAAAATTCTAAATTACTAAAACAAGTGCCTCTGAAAATTTCACACCTAAGGCAGTTTCTAGGACTCCCTATTCCTGGCAAGGATGGGAAATCTGTCCCACTCCCTCTGCTGACACCTATGGAGCCCAGAGGGGAAAGAACTGCATCCAGTGTGGTCTGAACTTTTTAATGTTTTTCAGGTTACTTGTTACTTATTTCGACTGTCACATCCTCTTTTATCACTTTCCTTTAGTTTTCCTGGATAGATATAATCTTACCATGGGTTAATACCCTTGGAAAAGAAACACTTTTTCACCATTCAGAGTGCAAAAATGATTTCTCTTATTGCTATATTTTCATGTAGAGAAATAGTCATTAAAGAACAACACATGAATTCCCTCTGTTGTCTCAATCATTCTTTTGTGATTTTTCTTTAATCTCATTAAAATGAGATTGGCAGAAAAACCTGAATGAGTATGTGTCACCCTATTTCCTTCTTGTTATAGAATTTTCTTGGCCGCGTGGTAGGCTGAGAAGTACACGCCCTACATCTACCAGAGGAAGACTGTTGTTGCCTGGCTCTCTCTGTATTCTGTGGACTCTGCTGAAGTCAGAGAGGAAGTAATAGTATGTCCTTTTGGCTCAGCTTCAGCTGCATTTCCCAATTCCATTTTAAATAGCCATAATGTTTATTTTTTATATCTGTCAGATTCCTGAATCTCTTGCAACTGAGTCCAATCTCTAGAAGGGAAAAAGAAAATGCATTCATAAATGACACCAGACTTTCAAAGGAATGCAACGCAGGGTGAAAATTTGTGTTGTTACAAATCCTTTAGTTATTCCTTTTTGTCTCACAGTGTAATAGTTTAATCAACAAAAATAACCTATGTTTTATGGAAAAGAATATACATAAATACTTGGCAAATTAAAGTGAAATATAGTCAGGGAACATTAATTTACATATTTCAATGTTTCTCTTCCAGAGAATCTGACCAAGTTAATTCCATGAGTGTAATGGGATTGTCAGTTCAGGTAGTGTGTCCTCCATCAAGCACGGATCTGTAGATTGAGCAGACATAATGTTATGCCTTTGGCAATGGTGGGCAGTGACTCAGACCAATAGTAATTACCAAAAAGCCCCTTTATTTTCTTTTGTTGAGGTTTTAGTAATAAAAACTAAGAATTACCAAAGACTATTCTATTAGCAGCAGAAATTAAATCTGATTGTAGTCAGAGAAAATAATTGCAACACAGGGAAGGAAGTGGAACTTAAAAATAGAGAAAGAAAGGCGTCTCTCTTCAGGGATCTTCTGAAGGTTAGTTCTAGCCTTGCTTGAGGCCGGTTCTACCCCTGGATGTCTTGGTTAAACAACATACATTATTTTATTATGATAGCTTGACTTGAGTATCTGTCACTTACTGCTGAGTAAGTTTTAATTCATACAGAAGGTTTAAAATGAGGAACTAAAATATTGTTATGAGAATTCGGGGGGGTCATTATTTGTTTTTGTTTCTGTTTACCACATGCAGTGGGAAAAAGTGTGGCGATCACAAGAAAAAAAATTCACTTGGAACATGTTTCAAGTCATTAATGTCAAGGAAGCCCATAATGCCCATAAAGCCCATAAGAAAGTATTATGGAAAAAGAAAATATTTTTATATTTGCTAGACAGTAGTAAATTTATTGACTTCCATAAAAAATTGGCATTGAGGAAAATCTATGGTTAAAAAATGGTGTAAAGGACAAAAGAGGATGAACATTGCTGGCTAGAAGCACGGAGAGGAATGTTGGACATTTTAGAGAAATATCACGAATTGTGTAAGTGAGGGACAAAGAAAAAAAAATTAGAAAGAAAAATGTGAAAAAAATGGACCACTATGTCTACAATGAGAAAAATTTGGTTAATAAAACAATGGTAAAGAAAAAAGGAAATTGGTAAATATAATAATGAATACACTTTGTTTCTAAAATCTCATTATAGCTTTAAATATTTGACTTAAATGGGTGTTTTAAAATTTTTGGTAATATATTCATTTCATTTTTGAAATAAAAATAATGACTTGCTGCTAGTGTAAAACTGTCATCATAACTGTGATGCTATATGAACTATTGTGTCTATTGTGAACTTTCAAGGTCCAAAGGGTTTGCTAAATAAAGAAAGTCTTATCTTCTTTTAGGATTAAAAATCAAAGATAACTTTTCCATCATAATTTTACTATTCAAATAACAAAATTCTCTCTTTAGAATCTTTATTACATATTTTTAGTAAAATATCTCTATTTTCTTTATGTCAGGTGATTTTTGTCCTGTTTCATTTTCCATTGCTTATCAGTGAAGGTGCTTGAAATTTGTATTATTAAGCTTCCCTTCAGAGTGAGTTTTTCAAAGTAATACGAGCTTGACTTTTATTGTAGACTAAAGCATTTGTTGATACCTGGATATTATTTGACCAATGAATAACAACTGAAATTCTGTGAAATTCATCTTCCATTCAATATTTGTGAGGATCTGTTAGTATTATGTTAAATTAAAGAAGTTTATTTTTTCATTTCCCTGACTGTATAATTTAGTGAAAGTTTTATCTGTTTCCTTGGGCATGGTATATCCTGATTAAAACCCAAATCCAACCAATAATTGTATCATATTTGTCATCAAAATATGTATTGGCTCTTGAAATTTAATTCTTTGGTATCATATGGAGAATAGCCTTAGGGAAACTACTTTGATACACTGCTTTTTAATGAAATTGAGTTAATGGACATTTCCATTTGATTGTGCTGGAGTTTAATAAGATCATGTGCACCAGGATCTTTATACAGTTCTGGTTTTCTGAAGATGTCAGTAGTGAAGACGGTGATGGTGGTGCTGCTGATGGCAAAGGCATCATTACACAGGTCCGGGGGGGGGGGCTTCGTGTTAGTCCACGGGGGCTCACACAATGCCTAGGAACACTGTTTCATGTTTACATTTTCCATTATCCATTTATTCATGAATAAAACCAATTATGTACCTGGATACAAAGACAACACTAAAAAATCCATAGCCTTCCTGTACCCAACAAACAAACAGAGAGAATTTCACAATAGCATCTAAAAAGATGAAATAGGAATCAATCTAACAAAAGAAGTAAAAGACCTATACAGTGAAAATTATAGTACTCTGAAAAGAGACTGAAGAGGTTATCACAGAATACAAAGGTATTCCTTGCTCACAGATAGGGAGAACTAACATTGTGAAAATGACCACCCTTCCCAAATTGTTGTACAGATTCAATGCAATCCCAATCAAAATACCATTAGTATACCTCACAGAACTACAGAAAATATTCCTAAAATTCATCTGGAACCAAAAGACACCTAGGATAGAAAAAGTAATCCTGGGAAACAAAGAAAAGGCTGGAGGTCTCACAATTACTGACTTGAAATTATACTACAAAACTACTGTGATAAAATCAGCATGATACAGGCAAAAGAAAAAAAGACCTGAAAAATCAATGGAACAGATTACAAGATGCATACACAGCTACAAACACATTCAGCCACCTTATCTTTGACAAAGGGGCCAAACATGCTCACTAGATGAAAGATAGCCTTTTATGTAAATGGTGCTGGAAAAACTGGCTTACCACAGGCTGAAGACTAAAACTAGATCCATGTCTTTCAGCATGCATTAAAGTCAAAATGGATCAAAGATCTAAATATTAAAACAGAAACAGTACATCTGTTGCAAGAGAAAGTAGGTAAAAGTCTGGAAGACATCAAGGCAGACAGAGAGTTTATGAACAAAAACCAAACCCCACGGGAAATAAAGAATCAACAACTGGGATTTCATCTTGTTGAAAAGTTTTTGCATATCGAAAGAAATTACCAATAGAGCAAAAAGAAAACCCATGAACTGGGAAAATTTTAGCCAACTACCCCTCAGACAAAGGACTTCTATCTAGAACTTATAAAGAATTAAAAATTCAGGTCTCCAAAATTCAAAGACCCTAATCCAAAAATAGGCATCTGAGATGAATACAGATTTCTCAGTTGAAGAAATAGTAATGGCAAATAAATACATGAAAAAATGTTCAACAACATTAGTCACTCAAGAAATGCAAATTAAAACAACACTGAGATTCCATCTCAGCCCAGAAAGAATGGGTATCATCAAGAAATCAACCAATAACAAATGCTGGAGAGGCTGTAGGGAAAAAGGAATTCTTCTCCACTGCTGGTGGGAGTGTAGATTGGTGAAACCACTGTGGAAATCAGTGTGGAGATTCCTCACAAAACTAGGATTAGAGGTCCCACTTAACCCAGCTATTCCTCTTCAGGGTATTTTCCCAGAAGAATTAAAACCATCCTATCATAGCAACATATGTACACCCATATTTATAGCAGCACAATTTGTTATAGCTAAATCTTGGAAACAACCCAAGTGCCCATCAACTGAAGAATGGATAAAAAAGATAAAAGGATGTATTTTTTTTTTTTTTTTTACGGTACTGGGGATCGAACTCAGGACCCTGCGCTTGCTAGGCAAGTGCTTATTCCACTGAGCTATATCCCCAGCCCCCAAGGATGTATTTTTATACAATGGAGTATTATGCAGTTATAAAAAAGATAAATTTGAGGACTTTAGAGATAAGTGGCTGCAGCTAGAGAGCATACTCATGAGTGAAATAAATCAGACCTGGATGTGTAAACATCACATTGTCTCTGTGGCGTGGGAACCTGAAAGAGTGATTAAAACTGAAAACACACAATGGATGATACGAAAGGGAAAGAAACTGCTCAAAGGAAGGAACAACTGGAATGAGGGAAAGGAGAAAAAAGAAAGAATAAAGGCAATGTACACACACACACACACACACACACACACATGTATATATAAAACTATTGCTGATGTCTGATGGTGTATTGAAAGGAACAGTTAATGCTTAAAATTTTTTCTGTTTTGACCAATTTTGCATGCTTATATCTGGTAATCGCAGCAATTGATTTGAAGATGACAGTCTGCAATGGAACAGCCATTGGTAAATTCCTACCATCTTGTCCAGTGAACCCCAGTATTATCTCTAATGTTTTGTCTAATAATTATTATTTTGTTCTTTTTAAAGGTTTGAACAATCCGCCATTCTTGCATCTGGTAATGCGAGCAATGTAGCTGAAGATGACAATAGGTAATATCACGGCCACTGCTAACCCCTGTCATTTCGCTCTGAAAGCCCGTATCACGGTTAATGTCCTCGCTTGTTTGTTTATGTCTGTGATGTTGGTATGCTGCTATTCTTTCTTTTTTTTTTTCTTTTTACTATTGTCTTTAAAATAATAATAGAAAAACAATTACTCTCTTGCAGTATTTTTTCTAAGAACAATTATCCCGAAAGCTAACTCCCTCTCCATGCACGTCAATGATTTGAAATGATCTATTTTCTGGATATGAATAGAATAAACAAACTGGCATCTCGCTGTTCCAGGGCTGAGTGTGAGAAGGGGTCTCATCCAGAACAGCTTCCTCTCCCGGCTCACAGCCTTGGGTGCGGCATCTGCCTACAGCGTAAGACGCCATCTTGCTGGGCTCCGCTGGCCGCGCGCCCGCCTGGCTCTCCCAGCTGTGCGCTCTCTGCCTGATTCTGTGTGAGAAGCAGACAGGGCGGATTCGGGTGCCTCCGCTTGCTCTCGCGCACTCTCTCATAGTGCCTCCGCTTGCTCTCGCGCACTCTCTCATAGTTTTCTTCTTTTTTTTTTTTTTTTTTTGGCGGTACTGGGGATCGAACTCAGGGCCCTGCGCTTGCTAGGCAGGCGCTTATTCCACTGAGCTATATCCCCAGCCCCTCTCATAGTTTTAGATCTGAAACCAACTCCTGTTTTGCTCAAGCTCTCAGTGTTGAGGGAGCTCCCGGGAGGTTCGTCTTCTTTCCTGAGTGCCTGGCGCTCTGCCTTATGCGTGCCAGCCTGCTCATTACAGACGGGCTGGGTCACTGCAGAGTTTGTTTCACGTACTGCTGCTCATTACAACCTTAACTGTACAGGCCCTGGGACTTTTCTGAAGGATACGAACCTATTTTGAATAAAGTTGCTAATATTTCAAAAGGTCCTTCTTTGACTACAGCGCCAGGTGTCCACATTTACTGAGCTTCCAACATGGATATTTCTACTTGAGTGAATTCTTTCCTCCCTATGGTACATCAGATTATTGATCAGGAAATGTTCACTTTTTTGGGAGATAGATACTTCTTTGCCTTGATTTGGTCACACTTGATTTGGTCAGTTGGCTTAGGAATTTAGCTTGCACTGAGGCTTAAGTGGACTCGCACTTTGGGTCCTTCCCTTTGAGCTCCTGATCTTCACCATGAGAAGAATATGACACAGACAACTACTAGGAAAATGAAGATGAGGGACACCTTGAGCAGATCCAGACCTAGTTCATGGTTTGGAGCCAAGATTTCTAAATTCACTTTAGTAGAGCCAAACCTCAGCTGACCTGTACATTTTTTTTTAAATTTTATTTTAAAGACAAAAGAATGGAGACATATGAACCAGAAAAGCCATAAACAATACAGAAAATACACAGTTATACAGAATATAGTAGGGAATTAGAACTGGATGTTGTATTACATAGTTATCTTCACATTAGTTAACACAAAAACATTAAAGGAAATACCAAATTATAGAGAAGATAGTAGGGAATTTGCACTGGATGCTGTATAATATAAAGTTATCTTCATTTCTGCTAATACAAAAACGACTGAG
>PVLD010036328.1:0-11053 GCA_004027595.1 Dinomys branickii | reverse complement strand
AAGAAGTAAATAATTGAGGAGATAAATATACTTAAAATTTTATGCATCAATAAGTATATACATTGACATACACATGTGCAAACTATAGATCAAATATATACATTAACTAATGATATGGTAGTCCTTTAATACATATATTTTATGTTTTTACTTATCAGTTAAAAATAAATTTTAAAAAGGAATGAATCACTAATAACTCCAATGACTTAGATGAATCAAAGGGAATGAAGTAAGTGGTAAAAATTAATCTCAAAACACTATGTCCTAGCCAGGCATGGTGGTGCATGCCTGTAATCTCACTACTCAGGTGACTCAGGCAGAAGGGTTGACACAAGTTTGAGGCCAGCCTGAGCTACATAGTGAATTCAAGGCCAGCCTGCACTACAAACTGATAACCCATCTCAAAAAAAAAAAGAATATTCTTTGTGTGATTCAATTTACAACACTAGTAAAGTGATAAAAGTATAGAGATAGAGGACAAATGAGCTGTTAAGGACAGAAAGGTAAAAGGAAAGAGTGCTGTAGCTATAAACATGTAGTATTCAGGTATTCTTGTAGCTATGGAACAGCTCTGCAACTCAACTGTGTGGTGATCATAAAGGCTACACATAAAATAGACTAAAATATATATTACCATTGCTTATGCAACTTTATAAAATACGTATGCCTGGGCCACATCCCCACAATTCTAATTAAATCTGGGATGGGACTTGGGCATCTATGATTTTGAAGTACACTTCTAGTACATAAACATTACCTAAAAATGGGGTAATAATATAATGCAGATATTAATAGTGTTTGAAGTTGTAGGATCATAGGTAATTAGAATTTATTTTGCTATAATAAATATACTCTTGAGCAATATAATAATAATAAAAGTATTTTTTAAAATCCGAACAAATTCTAATGGCAGTCAACTAGAAATTTCTCAGTAATGATAAGCAAATATACCCCCTCAACTCCATACAGTACCAGGGATTGACTGCAAGGTCTTTGCACTGAGCTATAGCCCCACCCCTTTTTGAGACAGGGTTTCATTATTTCATTAAGTTAGCCAGCATGAGTTCAAACTTGTGATCTTCCTGCCTCAGCCTCTTAAGTGAGATTATACTTGTACCCCACCACACACAACTATGATTAGAAATTTGGGGGTTCTACTTTATTTATTTAATATTTACTCAATTTTTACTCTTAACTATTCTGTATAATTTTTATAAGATAAGAAACACGTTCATATTTATTGATGTCCAACTATACTGTGTTTACCTTGTCTGTCATCCCAAAGTGAGCCCAAATCATTCCTCTGGTGCTTAACAAACCATATAAAACTATACTAATAGTGCCTTTTCTTCTCAACTATGCAGTAAGGCTGACTGGCATATGTTGGCTATGCTTTCTGTTTCCTTACAAATTCCACAGCAATTCATTTAATTCCCATTCATCAAAGATTTATTGATTCCCTACTATGTGCTGAGTGCTATTCTGGGCTCTCGTTCCCTAATAGAAGACTAATCGTATCAGTATTCCCTTGGTTTCTATCCCTGGACAAACAGCTGCCTGTCATGTCTGCTGCCCTGCCCTTCTATTACCTATTCCACCCAAACTTGAAAGACCTTGTCATTGACCCTGTTCCAAATCTTTATATTGGACTAGTGATTTATAAGACTTCAAAAATAGAGCTACCAGACTATCACTTCCTTTTTTGGAAAAGGTCTCTCCTTCAACTGGGTTCTCACAGTTATTTTATTTATAACACTCATACAGTACTTAGTATATTCTACTGTGTATTATACTTACTTGTCTATATGTTTTGGTTTGCCCTGTAAATTATGAGCTCCTTGAGAGAAGAAACTATGGTTTCTTCAGCTCTGTAGGTCCAGTACCTTCTTTTCATGCTTTTGCTGGTGGTTCTGAATAACTAACCCAGAGAACAGTAGCTCCGTAAGGCAGCAGTTGTCAATCTTACCTGTACTTCCACCAACCAGTTCACAAGAATGGCCCTCATGTCACTGTTGATATCAGGCTGCTTTTCCATATATTTTGTAAGTATGAACTTTTCCTGGCATCAGTGAGAAATAAGGGTTAATAAATTCTTCATGTAGTTCAAAATTGTAACTTGACAATTAACTTCTCCCCCACAGTTCTAATTCATTATTTTCAACTGACATAAGATAGGGACTGATCAAAGTATCCTTTTCCAGACTAGTTCAAGTTATCTTTGGGAAAGTGGATACACACAATATTCAAGTGTCAGAATTAATACTAAGGAATCTAGGGGACTATTTTTAGAAAAATTGTCTCATTTTCTCAAAGGTACAGATAGTCCCCAATTTACAATGGTTGACTTAGCAAGTTTTCAACTTTATGATGGCATGAAAGCCATATACATTCAATAGAAACTGTACCAAAGTCTGATAAAAATTCTACTTTGTGGATAATGTGGGTATTGTCCATTCCATTGAGAAAGACAGAAGAAACTTTGCAATGATGAATATTGGTGGGTAAAGGAGATGGGAAGATTTCAAAGGAAAGAGGAAACAGTACCAGATTAGAGAGCTGAAATGACGGATGTGATTTTACATAGCAAGAAATATTCATAAAAAAGGACATCTCCAAGAGTAGTCACTCAGAAACAAACTACTTGACTATCTCTGTATCTGAGACTGTCTCCTCAAGTACCTAGAGATGCAAGAATATGACAATGCTTACCATCATGACATTATTGGCAGAATTATATAAGATAATGTCTATAAATCCCTTAATACAATGTTCAACTGACAGCAAGGTACCAATAGATACTAGTTCTTGCTATTATTGTTTCTTTCACCATTGTCTTCCCTTCTAAATTGCATGTTAAAGAATGGAATGATGAGGAAATGAGAATTATATGAATCATTGCCCATCCCCAGCCACCGACACACCTCTCTGTCTTTTAAGTAACAAAAGATGTCCTCGGCATATTCTGAGCTGAAAGATGGATCATAGTACTTCCTGTCAGTATCCTCCTGCTTGATCACCTGCTTGGAAACCACCAAAAAGACGTATTAGAAGAGAGTCAAAGAAAATCTCATACACATTAAAAATGATGCTTTTCTCCCCACGGTTCCCTTATCCTAGAGTTCCTCAGAACTCATGTATCCTAAACTATCCAGAGCACCTCTTGGCCCTGGAATTCTTCATACTATATAATGATCCAGAAATACACAGTATATGCCTGCTCTATACTAGGAACAAGGCTCCCTTTTAGGGGTAAGGTCAACTCTCTAAGAAAGATACTCTTGTTTTATTATTTCAGTTAGGTCACCTGTCTTCTTAGGTTCCCAATTATGTCTCGTTGTTTTGATCGGATCCAATTCATCTTGGTAGCCTTTTCCTCTCTTCTACACATTTACTCTGGTTGTTTTGCCTATAAGAGGGGTATCTGTCTGCCTGCTTGCTAAATTTCGTTCCTTTATTCTTCTAATTTACAACTGAAGAATACCTTCCTTGGGAAATGTCCATGGGAACTCTTCTCATCTTTGACTGAAATTCATGTGATGCTGAGTGAAATTACTAAGAAAGAGAATTGCCTCTGAAATTATCTAACCACTCTTACAAAGCCCAAGTATACAGCATAATATTCCAGACCCTTGTGAATATAAATATTTTCTGATTGGGTAGATATACCACTACCTCAATCAGGAAGTAAAAATATTCTGTAAGGCCAGCTTGATATAAGAGAAAAATGCCTAAGAGCCTGCTAAATTTATTCCCATATTGCAAATAACCTCAGCCTATAAAACTCAGAAGATATTATTCTGCATTATCTACCACTGAATAAAACCAGAGGTAAATCCAAGTCCTATTCCCTTCTCACTAAGTAGAGAGACCTCCATAATTGTAGCTTACTATATACAGCTCAATTACTTAGGAAAGAAAACAAAAAAATCTCTTTGGGGCTAGGGATATAGCTCAGTGGTAGACTGCTTTGCGTATGTAAGCCCTGGGTTTCAATCTGAGGCACCAAAAAACCTCTTTGCTAACAGCTCCCTCTAGAACAACAGAAAGTACTTCATCTAATTTAAGAAAAAAAGAGATGAATATCTCCATCTGTGCTCTTCTTTGAGGTGACAAAGGTTTTTAGGAAGCAGGTTCACTTGCACTGGACTCTTGTATGCTGGACGTATTGGCAGCACTCACCTTGCCTGTTCTGGACTCAACAGCATTGCTAGACACATGTGGGATGTTCTCAACGATCAAGGATGTTTCTGGAAAAGTATCTTCCTTCTTGGTAGGATTCTCTTCTAAAACTAGTGGCTCTTGAATTGACAACTCATTTTCAGTGGTGTATTTCTCATTCAAGGTTAACATCCCCTTAAAAAAGAATGCTGTATTTATGGTAGATTTTTCCTGCAAGGCTAATGGTTCCTTGGAAAGGACTTCACCCTCAATGTTAGACTTCTCCTGAAAGACTACTGGCTCTTTGAGGATAGCAGCCTTCTCAGGGCTGGGACTCTTGGGCAAATCCAAAAGCTCCTTTAGAATAGCCTCTATTGCAGGGGTGGGATTCTTCTGCATGGCCAAGGCTTGCTTGAAGATAAGCTCCTTCTTAGCGACATTCTCCTGCAAACCCAATGGCTCTTTAATATGGAACCCTTCATTATGGGTGATGTTCTCCTGGAAGACTAATGGCTCTTTGAGGATAGTGTCCTTCTCAGTGCTGGGCTTCTCCTGGAAGACTAACGGCTCTTTGAGGATGGTGTCCTTCTCAGTGCTGGGCTTCTCCTCCAAGTCCAAAAGCTCCTGTAGAATAGCATCCATCTCAGGGCTGGGATTCTGCAGGGCCAATGGCTCTTTCAGCATAGCCTCTGACTCAAGGCCAGCTTTCTCCTGTAAGGCCACAGGCTCTGTGAAGATGGTTTCCTCCTCAACTGTAGGCTGCTCCTCAAAGTTCAAGGGTTCCTGGAAGACAGGCTCTTTCTCAATGTTGGGCTTTTCTCGCATGGCCAGCTGTTCCTGGAACTGAGCCTCTATGTCAGTGGTATGCTCCTTAAGAACAGCCTCCTTCTGAGTGCTGGGCATGGTCAAGGCTTGCTTGAAGAAGGGCTTCTTCTTAGCCACATTCTCCTGAAAACCCAATGGCTCTTTAATAAGGAGCCCTTCATTATACGTGATGTTCTCCTGGAAGACTAATTGTTCTATAAGGCTAGCCTCCTCCTCAGTGCTGGGCTTCTCCTGCCAGGCGAAAAACTCCTTCATAACAGCCTCTATCTCACGGCCATACTTTTCCCGCAAGGCCAATTCCTCCTCTAAGAGAAATGCCTGCCCCTGAGGAGAGGGCTTGTTCTTCATATGTAACTGCACTTCTGTGATTGTTGCTTTCTTAGCAGAGGGATCTTTCTTCAGAACTGGGAACTTAATGAAACAAGACTCTTCTGCCATGGTGCTCTTCTCATGCAAAGCCAATGGCTCCTCTAAAGAATCCTTTTTGGTATTAGTCTCCTCTTCTTTGTTAGTAGGCTTAACAGGCAAAGAAAATAGCTCCTGAAAGAAGAAATCCTCCTCAGTAATAGGATTCTCTTTCAAAGTCACTGGTTTCTCACTGCAACGTTCTTCTTTAGTGGTGCCCTTCTCAAGGAAAGCCAATAGCTCGTCTAAAGAATCCACTTCAATAACAATCTCCTCTTCTTTGTTGGACTTAACAGGTGAAAACAGCTCCTGAGAGAAGAAATCCTCCTCAGCAATAGGCTCCTCCTTCAAAGTCACTGGTTCCTCATTACAACTTTCTTCAATGGTGTCCTCCTCAGCAATAGGCTCCTCCTTCAAAGTCACTGGTTCCTCATTACAAATTTCTTCAATGGTGACCTCCTCAAGCAAAGCCAATGGCTCCTCTATAGAGTCCTTTTTGATAGCAGTCTCCTCTTCTTTGTTGGACTTACCAGGTGAAGAAAACAGCTCCTGAGAGAAGAAATCCTCCTCAGCAATAGGCTTCTCCTTCAAACTCACTGGTTCCTCACCAGAAAATTCTTCAATGGTGACCTCCTCAAGCAAAGCCAATGGCTCCTCTATAGAGTCCTTTTTGATAGCAGTCTCCTCTTCTTTGTTGGACTTAACAGGTGAAGAAAACAGCTCCTGAGAGAAATCCTCCTCAGCAATAGGCTTCTCCTTCAAACTCACTGGTTCCTCACTAGAAAATTCTTCAATGGTGACCTCCTCAAGCAAAGCCAATGGCTCCTCTATAGAGTCCTTCTTGATAGCAGTCTCCTCTTCTTTGTTGGACTTAACAGGTGAAGAAAACAGCTCCTGAGAGAAATCCTCCTCAGCAATAGGCTCCTCCTTCAAAGTCACTGGTTCCTCACTACAAGATTCTTCTTCAGTGATGCTCTTCTCCTGCAAAGCTATTGGCTTTCTGTAAAGTGACACCTCCTGAAAAGCAGCATGCTTTTCTTTCAACGCAGATTGCCCCTCTTCAATTGTAGGCTTCTTTTCAGAAGGCAATACCTTCTTACGGAGAGACTCCTCTTCAAAACTAGTCTTCCCCTGAGTTGTTTGCTTCTTCTTCAAAGATAGTGGTGTCTTGGTGGGGACTGCCTTCTTAGTTGTATACTTTTTTGTAGATGATACTCGCTTCATAAGGGAGGAATTCTTCTCTCTAGCAAGTATATCCTGCCAGTGTGAAAGATCTATCCAGACGGGATTTTTCTTCTGTAAAGTTGTATTTTCTTCTTTAAAGGACAGTGGCTCCTTAATAGGTGATTTCTCTTCATAGGTAACTGTCTGCAATATTACTGGCTTTTTCATGCGAGACACTATCTCTGGAATAGTGGACTGTTTCTTCTTTAAAGGTAAATATTTCTTGCTGGAGGTTACCTTCTCAATGTTATACTGCTTTTGAAAAGCCAAAGACTCCTGGAAAAGAAAGTCCTTCTCAGTGGGAGATTTTTTCAGGGCTATTGGATTCTTCAAAGTAGACCCTTTCTCCAGTGTACTATCCTCTGCTTGTGATGAAGATGTCTCTGGGAAAAGGGAATCCTCACTAGTAGATGTCTCCAAGGGCAATGGTTCCTTAGTGAGTGAATTCTCTCCATAGGTGACTGGTTCAACTATTAGTGGCTTGTAGTGAGAGAGCATCTTTTGAACTTTCTGCTTCTTTATCAAAGGTAATCGCTTCTTCATGTGGCTTGCCTTTGTGGCAGTATGATGTTTCTCATGGTTGATACTCTGCAATGTCCAAGGTTTCTTCCAGAGGTCCACCTCTGCTTGAGCAGTATTCTTCTCTTGTAACGCAGATGGCTCTTGGTAGAATTCAGTGATTGGACTTCTTTTAAAGGACGATGGCTTTATATTCAGTGACTTCTCCCCAGAGATAACCTCCTGCACTTTTAATGACTTTTTTATGTGGGATGGCATACCATAAGTAATGCTCTTCTTCCCTTGTGTGATGTATATCTCCCCTTGAATTGTGCCTTTCTCCTTTCCAAAGACTGGGCTTTTGGTGAGGGTTGCCTCCTTAGTGGCAAGCCTCCTCTTAAAAGTTAGTATGTCCCTAGAAAGGGAATTTTCTTTGAGGTCAGTCTTCTGCTGCAAGGTCAATGATTTCGTCCAGATGGGATTCTCTTGTTCAGTAGTGTGTTTCTCTTTCAATGCAGATGGCTCCCAGAAAAGGGACTCCTTGTTAGCAGTAGGCTCTCTCATTAAGGCTGATGGCTCCTTAGTGACTAACTCCTCTTCAGACGTGATCTTCTGCAATAGTACTGGCTTTATCATGTTGGAGCTCTTCTCTATATTGGTATGCTCACTACCTAAGCATAATCGCTTCTTAGCAGAAGATGACTCCTCAGTTTTAGTCTTCTTCCTTAAATTCATCAGCTCCATAGATAAGGAATCCTCTTCAACATCGCTTTCCTCCACTATCATCAATTCTTCCAGGTAAGACTGCTTCCCTTGATATGTACACACCCTCTTCAAGGATGATGTCTTCTTCGGGATGACTGCCTCCTTGGGTTTATGCTTCTTCCCAACAGTAACTGGCTCTATAACAAACTTCTCATTGTCAGTCTCCTCCTGTAAGGATAGTGCCTTTTCCAATGAGGATGCTTCCCCAGGATTTGTGCACTGCTTTAAGGACTCCTTCATGAAGGTTGTCTCTTCCCTTCTAGGTTCCTCTTGTAAAAGTAATGGCTTTTTGACAAAAAGTAACTCCTCATCAGAGGATGTTTGGGAATTGGACATATCCAGAAAGATTGGTTTCTCCAAAATGTTTGGTGCTAAGGGATTAGACGTTACTACTGGTAAGACTTCCACCTTGTATCTGTAAAGGAAACAAGATTTGGGTAAGAAAAGTGTATTTTACCATCTAATTTTGTGACTGTATTTACTAAAGGTATGAAAAGGAAGAGTTTCAACCCAAGAGACAGGACATACAGTACAAAAACAGTAAGATCCATGGCAAATTAAGTAAGTAGCACAGTGTACAGTTTCTATGCCTAGGTCTCTATACTTTTCTATAATTTTCTCCTGAAATCTATGTTCTACTGTCTACCTATGATTAATTACCTTTATTTATATATGAAGGCTTTTATTATAGTACTTATCACAATGTATATATTATCAGGTTATCTATTAGTTTCTCTCACAACCTGCATTTATTTGCCTTTCTCAGCACTAGGCATCTGGTAAAATGGTTGAAATTAGGCATGTGGTAAAATTGGTTAAAATTAATATTATTTGAAGTCTAATGAGAGAGGTTGGCCAGTAATTAACAACTGTTATCTAACCCTATTTCCTTCCCTTTGGGCTACTTAGGAGACACTTTCACAATGAAAGTAATAAAAAGACCAAAACAGAAATTTGTCACTTATCAGATAGGAAGCTTTGTCTTAAATAGGATTTTACGACCAATGACTAACGTAGTGTGACCAAATCACTGGAAGACTACCAATCAGAATAAAAGAAAGTAAAAGGCAAATAAAAACACCAATCTGAACAAAAGGAGTAAGTACCCTCAAAGACATGTTATCTATTATCCAATTTACATAAAGCATCCAGAACAGACATTTCTAGAGATACATCAATAACAAAAGTAGATTTGTGGTTGCCTGAGACTAGGATAGGGTAGGGAAGGAAAGGGCAACTGGGGAAGGAAAAGGATTCCTAAACTGCAGATAGGGGTTTCTTTCGAGGGTGTTGAAAAGTTCTATAATTAGATAGTGGTGATGCCTGTACAACTCTAGGAATATATAACCAAAAACACTGAATTGTAAAAACTAATTAAAATAAAAAGTGTTTCAAAAGTTCTGCCTGATGACACAGGTTCCAAGTCCTTTCTTATGAGGTGGTCTTCAGATCGTATAGTTAACATGATAAGAACATGCTACTGTTGATAATAGTTCTGTCTGGCATTAGACTGCCTAGATTCAAATCCTGGCTCTTCCACTTGCCACTTGCTGACCTTCGACAAGTTAACTCTCTGTGCTTCTATTCTAGCTATAAAATGGGGAGCATAATAATATCTCCTTCATAGGCTTGTTGTAAAGATCTGACAAATTCTTATGCTTAAAATAAAGGAAAGTTGTTAATTATGTGCCAATAAATTAGATAATTTTGATGAAATGGACAAATTCTTAGTAAGTAACAGACTACCAAAACTCACTTAAGGAGAAAATTAAAAATCTGAATAAACTTATAACCAAGATATTGAATTAATAATCAAAAAGCTAGCAATATCAAAAATCCAGGTTCAAATGGCTTTACTGGTGAATTCTACCAAATAGTTAATGAATACCATTTCTTCATGAACTCTCCCAGGAAACAGAAAAGGTAGAGATAGTTTCCAACTCACTCTTTAAGGTCAGTATTATTCTGATACAAAAAACAACAAATAAATCATAAAAAAACTACAGACCAGTACTTCTTATGAATATTAATGCAAAAACTCAACAAAATACTAGAAAATCAAATCCAGGAACATATAAAAGGAGTATATAGCATAACCAAGTGGGATTTATTCCAATTATGTAAGATTAATTTAACACACTAAACTCAATTCATGTGCTATACTTATTACTGATGGAACACACAACAAAATCCACATAATCATTATCAATAGATCCAGAAATATCATTTGACAAAATCCAACTTCTTTTCCATGATATAAAGCACTCAGCAAACTAGGAATACAAAGAAGATTCCTCAATCTAATGAAAGGTATCTGTGAAAAACCCAAGGTAACATCATAGTAGTGACAGGATTATCCTTTCCCTCTAAAATCAAGGTAAGACAAGTTGCCGGACTCCTGATTCTTCTACTCAACATTGTACTGAAGGGTATAGGCTATGGCAATGAGGCAAAGATATTAAATAAAAGGCATCCCTATTAGAAATAAGTAAGTTAAAAGTATCTATATTCACGGATGACACACTCTTAGAGAAAATCTTAAAAATTCACACAAAAACTACCAGAAGTAATAAATTCAGAAGATGAAGGATATAAGATCAATATACAATAATCAAATGTGTTTCTATCTCTTGTAATTAAGAGTTGAAAAAAGAAACTAAAAAAATAATTTCATTTATAATAGTGTCAAGAATAAAATGTTTAGATACAAATTTAACAAGTATAAAAATTATACCCTGAAAAGTTTGTAAAACAGTGAAATAAATTAAAGATCTAAATAAATACAAAGACATCACACATGTTCATGAATTGGAAGACTTGGTATTTGTTAAGGTGGCAATATTTTCCCAGTTGATCTATAGATTCAAAGCAATTTCCTCAAGAATTCCTGCTGGCGGAGACTTCCGGGAAGATGGCGACCAGGTGAGCAGCAGAGGGAATCTCTCCCAGAGACCAATCCTTTGCGCGCGGGTGCCTGGTTCGTGGATGCAAAATTCCAAAACGGGTGCCTGCTCTGTGCATGTAAAATTCCAACTGATCGGGCTGCTCTCCGCGGCCTGAGCATTAAAGGGCCGACTGACAAGCCGCGCGGCGAGAACTGGGCAGATCCTGAGAGCTGGGTGCCCGAGGGATCGGTGCTGTGCTTGGGCCGCAGCTCGGTTCAAATCACGTACAGCTA
>PVLD010036327.1:0-11055 GCA_004027595.1 Dinomys branickii | reverse complement strand
TATCATAGAGAAACTATGTAATATTTAAGCTTGTGTGTCTAACTTATTTTAATTAATATCATGGACTCTAGGAGCATCCATTTACCTACAAAAACTGAAGTTTGTCCTTTACTACAGAATAGTACTGCATTGTATGTAAATGCCCCATTTTCTTTATCCGTTCATCTGCTGATGGGCTGTATCCAAGATTTAGCTATTAGGAATTGTGTTGCCATAAACATAAATATAGGCATATATCACTCTAATTTGTCATTAATACATTGGGAAAGATACCTAGAAAAGAAATAGCTGAACCAAATGGAATTTCTTGTCTCAGTTTTTGGAGGACTCTCCATACCAATTTCCACAGCAGATGTGTTAGTTTACAGTTGTGCCAACAGAAGTGGTTTTTATCCTCACCGCCGCAACAGCATTTGCTACCATTTAATTCTTGAGGATAGACATTTTTTTCTGGGGTAGTATGGAATGTCACTGTTGTTTTAATTTACATTGGTCTCATGGCTATTGACTTTGAGCAATTTTTCATGTTTTTATTGGCAATTTCTACTTTTTCTCAGAAGTGTTTACATAAATAGCCCATTTTTAATTTGGTCTTTTATTTTTCAAGGTCACTTTTTAAGCTCACTTGACATCTTAAATATTCGTCCTCCATTTGAGAAGGAGAAACAAACTTCCCTTTCTGTAGTTTGTCTCTTCACTCTATTGTTTGTTTCCTTTGCAGTGCAGTTTTTAATTCAATATAAGGCCACTTGTTGATTTTGAGCAAGTTGGGCTTTACACAAATGTGTCCTTATGTGGCTCTATGTCTTCAAGAGTTTTACCTACTTAACACTATGGCACATTATTTCTGTTTGAATATGTAGGTCTTTGATTCACTTTTATTTTATTTTAATACATGGTGAAAGACATGCAGTAAGATTCAGTGTTCTGTCTGAGCACAATCATTTTCCCAGCAGCACGGCTGAAGAATTTATCACTGTGTATTTCCGGCCCCCTCTATTCTGTTCCATTGCTCTGCACATTGGATTTTGTGCCAGCACCGTACTGTTTTTATCACTGCAGATTTATAATGTATCTTAAAATCCAGGCTTCTGAGGTCTCCTGCTTTGCCCTTGTTGTGTAGGATTAATTTTGCTATTCTGTTTCTTTATAAATTTTAAGATTGCTTTTCTCTACATCTGTGTGAAATCCTGTGGGTATTTTGATTGAGATTGTGTTAAATTTGTGCATCAGTATTTGAAGTATGGCTTTTTTCAATTCTGACACTGCCTATACAAAAATAGGGGATATCTTTCTATTTTCTGCTGTCCTCTTTGATATCCTTTTTCAGAGTATTATAGTATTTGTTGTAGAGGTCATTCACCGCCCTCATTATTCCATTTCCTAAAAACTTCTTTATGCTATAATGAATAGTATGTTTTCACACTTTCTTTCTCAGTACATTTACAAATGGTATCCAATAATGTTATTGATTTTTCTGTGTTGATTTTGAATTATGCCACATTACTGAGTTTGGCTATTAATTCTAAGAATGTGCTGGTAGAATTGTTTCAGTCTTCTATGTAAAGGATTGGGGCTGGGGATATAGCTCAGTGGAATAAGCGCTTGCCTAGCAAGCGCAGGGTCCTGAGTTCGATCCCCAGTACCGCAAAAAAAAAAAAAAAAAAAAAGAAAGAAAGAAAGTATGTAAAGGATTATGCCATCTATAAAGTACAATAACTGGATTTCTTCTTTTCCTAACTGCATCCCTTTTATTCCTTTCTCCTGCTTGATTTTTCTGTGTAGAATTTTGAGCAATATATTGAGCAAGGTTAATTATATCAGACGTCATAGTCGTGTTGCTGATTTTAGAGGGAAAACTTGTTGTTGTTCCACATTTTATATGATCTTGGCAGTAAGTTTGTTATAAATATCTTTCATTAGATTGAGATAAGGTCCTCCTATAACTATTTTCATGAGGGTTTTATCAGGAAGGTAATTAGATTTCCTCACAGATTTTTTCTGTGTCTATTGAGATGACTGTAAGTTTTGTCCTTTCTTTCTGATACTATTAATATTGATTTGCACATGCTGAAACATCCTTGCATCCTTGGGATGAAACCTACTTTGTCAGGATGTATGTTCTTTTTGATGGCTTGCTGCATTGTTCACCAGTATTTTGTTGAGGAATTTTATCTATGTTTATTAAATAGATTGGCCTGTATTTGTCTCTGTTTGAAGATTTGTCTGCTTTTCAGATCAAGGTAATGCTGGTTAAGAGCTTGGATCCTTATACCTATTTTCCGCAGGATTTTTATCACCAGTGGATAAAAAGCCTTGGATGCTTCCAAAGGCTTTTTCTCTATTGAGATGATGTTCTGATTTTGTCCTTGCTTTTGTTCATGTGGTAGACTACATTTATTTAATTTTATTAATACATGTTGCCAGTGCATAAGGTTTACATTCATCTGCAGAAAGGGCACATGTACATAACAGAGATAATTTCATATTTTTTGGTCCCCGTTCTCTTCCTACCCTGCTCCATCATTCTGCCTCTAAGTCCTCTTTTTTCCTTTGCATTTTTGTTTTTATTATTGTTCTTAGCACACGCTTATGACATATAATGCTTACATTCATTGAGGTCATTAGGTTTATGCACATGGTATATGTTAATTCTACTTACTTCCTCTTATCCTATACTCTTGCCCTCTGTTTCCTAGAGCCTTTCAATTTGTATGAGAGCTATCACCCAGTTTCCTTCTATTCTCCATTTATTATTTTGTTTGCCTACTCCAATAATTGATGCTATTTACTTAAGTTTTTCTGAATTATTTCTCTCAACATCATATTTTCCAATGCATCTATTTTCCTAAAAATGCATTGAATATATCGTTCACAGCTGAGTAGTACTCCATTACATGTAGATATGACATTCACTTTATCCACTCATCTGTTGATGGGCATACCAGTTGCATCCAGGATTTAATTACTATAGGTTGTGCTGCTATAAACATCGGTATGTGTGCGTAACTGTGGCAAGATGTCTTCAGCTCTTTGGAGACAATATCTAAACAAGTCCCTAAAAAGCTAAAGTCATCATACTGCAATATGATATCTAGAAGGCGAGTTCCTGGGCCATAGGGAGTTTCCAATTTTAGTTCTTTTTCAAATCACCATACTGATTTCTGAAATGATTACACTAGTTTATATTTCCAACAATGTAGGATGGTTTCTTCTTCACCACAACCACACCAGTGTTTCTTTAGTTTTGACTTCTTGATAATTGCCATTCTTTCATGTGTAAGGTGGGATTTTAGTGCTGCTTTACTATGCAATTCTCTAATAGCCAGAATCACTGAACTTTTTTTGTAGATCTTTGGCCTCTTGTATTTGTTTTACTGAGGAGTATTGTTTCATTTTACTTGACCATTTCTTCATCATGTCTTTTATTTTTGATGGTCTAATTATTTTGAGTTGTTCATATTGGTCCTCTGAGCAATAGCTGCCAAAATAGTTTTCTGATTTTGTAAGTTGTGTCATCCCTCTATTAATTGATTCTTTTGTGTACAGTAACTTTTAATTTGGTGTCATACCATTTTTTGATTCTAGGTGTTATTTATTGTGCAATTGGGGTTCTGTTTAAGAAAATCGTTTCACTTGACTTCAAGCATTTTATTTACTTTGTCTTCAAGTAATTCCAATGTTTCCACTTTAATGTTTAGATTTTCGATCCATTTTTGGATTAGTTTTGTACATGGTGTGAGATATCGGTCCAATCTTCTGCAAACAGATAACCCATTTTCTCAGCACTATTTGTTGAGTAAATACAGGCTATTATATAGAGGCTCTTTCCTCCATAGTATGCTTTTGGCCCCATGTAAAGGATCAAATAGTTTAATGTGCCTGGTAATATTTCTCTGTCTTCTATTCTGTTCCATTAATCCTCATGTCTCTTCAGCTTTTTGTGCCTTCTTAGACTAGCTTTGGTAATTTCTATGAGTCTAGAAATCTGTCTATTTCTTCAGATTTTCCAATATTTGGGAATACAATTTTTATAGTTGTTACTACCTATCTTCTGGATTTTGATGGTGTTTGTTTGATTTTGCCTATTTATTTCCTTTTTTATTTTTTAATCTTAAAAATTAAAAAAACTGACAAAACAACAATGTAGACAAAATCAAAACAACACAAAAACAACGATACATAATCTCAAGACAAAATGATAGAAATTTACAATGGTTGCTAAATCACACACTGTTATCTTCAACAAAGTTGCTCAGTCCATTAGATATAAGAATAAGATTGATCAAGCAATCAAAGACAGTAACAGGTAAAAAAATAGAAAAGTAAAAAATAATTTAAAAAACATTGGAAATGATTCAGAGCTTCACTATACAAAATATTGCATACTGTTTTCAGATCAGTCATTTTAATTACCAAATTCAAGTGTGGAAAATTGGTCAAGAAAAAAGAAAATTTTAAGCATTGACAGTTCCTCTCAATAAACTACAGACTTCAGCAATACACCGATTCCAGCTATCCTTACATATACATATACATTTTTGTTTTTAATTTAAAAAAAAAGCAAAAACAAATACATGAATAAAACAGCACAGAGAGCAATAAAAATGATATAGAATTTCAAAACATTGCGATTGGATATTAACAATGGTTGTTATTCTACAACGTTATCTTCAAAATTTTTGTACATATAAATAGATACATGCATGTAAGATTGATCAAACAATTACACATTAACTGTTGTTTTCAATAAACCAACAGATATTAGTAATACAGTTACCCTAGCTATCCTTACTTTCTTTTTCCTCTCCCCTCCTTCATCCCAGTTGTTCCCTCCTATCTGAGCAGTTTCTTTTCTCTTTCACAATATCTACTGTACGTGTCAGATTTCTAATTATATTGGTAAGTTTGGCTAAGGGTTTGTCACCTATTTTGTTTGCTCTTTCAACAAACCAGCTCTTTATTTCGTTGTTTATATGTTTTTTTAACCCTCAATTTCATTATTTCCTGTTCTAGTGTTTATGATTTTCCTCCTTAATTTTATTTTGGTCTTGATTGTTTCTGTTCTCAAGTCTCTTAAATTCCACCGAAGGTTTATAAGGTTATTTATTTAAACTCGTTCTGTTTTGTTAGCATAACATTGATTGCAATGAACTTCCCGCTTAGTCCTGCTTTCATTGTGTCCCAGAGGTTCTGGTGTATTGTACAACCATTGTCATTAGCTTGCAGAAGATTTTTAAATTTTTTCCTTGGTACTTTTCTGTGACCCATTCATTATAAGGAGTATATTATTAATTTTCCAACGCTTCTAAATTTTCTGTATTTTTTCAAGTTGATACCTATTTTCATTGCACAGTGCTCTGCTGTAAATGTGTAGCCATTTCAATTCTTTTGCATTTATTTAAGCAGGCTTTGTGGACTCACCTCTGATTTATTTTGGAGAAAGTACTATGTGCTACAGAAAGAAACGTATACTCTGTAGGTGTCTATTAAGTTCATATGTTTAAGGCTATCATTCAGCTCTGATATTTCTTTATTGCTTTTTTCCTTAAGTTGATCCATCCCTCTCAAAATGGAGAATTATGATAGAACATTATGATTTGAGCTATTAACATTGAGAAGTATTTCTGGGATGTGTTGATTATTTATAATCATTGCTTTCTTTCTCTGTTGGTGACTCTTTTGCTTTTCTTTCCTTGCCATTTTTTTTGTTTTGTTTTTCATACATTGATCTTAGTTAGTGCCATCATTCCATATGGGTTTTTAGTTTTATTAGTTCTGTTACTTCCATCTAGTATATTCTTTTTTTTGTACCAGGAATCAAACTCATGACCTCAGTCTTGACAGGCAAGCATTTATGCCCCCGAGCTACATCCCCAGCCCATCCAGTATATTCTTGAGAATTTTGTGGAGTGCTGTTTTGGCTTTTGGCATTTGTATCTGTGTGTGTGTGTGTGTGTGTGTGTGTGTGTGTGTGTGTGTGTGTATTTGCTTTTCCTTTCATTTTTTTTCACATTCCCCCATCTAATTTGTTTTTTCCTTTTGATCAATTTCTTCCCATTTTACAATATCTACTGTACATTTTGGATCTTATTCACTCTTTCATTTTATCACACTAGGGAGAACATACAATGTGTATGATTGGTTTATTTCCCTTATGAGTATGGTCTTGCATTTTATCCATTTACCTGTAAAAGTCTCCAGTTTATTGGTCTTTATGGTGGAGTATTAATCCATTGTGTAAAAAGACCACATCTTTTTCATCCATTCCTCAGTTGGTGGACATTTAGGTTGTTTCCAAGGTCTAGCTATTGCAAATTGTGCTGCTATAAACATGGATGGACATATATCGCTGTAGTATAATGTTTTGAATTCTTCTGGGAAGATACTCAGAAGGGGAATAGCTAGGTCAAATGTGACCTCCAATCCTAGTTTGATGAGGAATCTCACACTGATTTCCACAGTGTTTGTATCAGTCTACACATCCACCAACAGTGGAGAAGGGTTTCTTTTTGACCTGCACACCACCAGTACTTACTACTTGTTGACTTCTTGATATTAGCCATTCTTTTTGAGGTGAGATGGAATCTATTTGTGGAGGCAAGACCAAGACATAGGAAGAAGTATGTGTACTTTTTGATTGAGGAAAGATATATTGCTGTCGAACATATTGATAGCTTCATGTATCTCTAAGATGGTAAATAGGTATGGCAGGACAGGGGACTAGTAAGATATACAATAGCCAAAGAAATAGAATTTGTAGGATAGAGTGTTAATACATGAGAAGATAAGAGTGACTGAAAGAAAGCAAAATATAGCAAAGCAAAAACTTGAGGAAAGGAGCTTGTATACTGGAAACCATAATTGAGAAATAAGATAATAGTATTGCTGCAGCAGATTGAAGTGAAGAAAATGGGTAGAAGGATGAGAAGAGAGAGACAACCTAAGCACCTACTAAATCAAACCAAATAGAGAAACAAATAAAGAAAAATGAAAAATCCTATATAAAAAAAACCACTGCATAATTCAAAAGCAAAACAAACAAATGAACAAAAACCCAAAAACAAATCCCAAAAGATATCTGATGGGAACTGTTTATGTACTCCAATAGGACAGTGTATACATAATTCACAAGTAACCTTTTTGCCAGAGCCTGGGTGTTCATACTTCTTCTTTGTGGCCTTGATTATGGTATGACTATATGCAACCATACCAATGTCTCCGCTGACCCTTCAACTGAAAAACTGAAGCTAATACAATATCACTAATTCTTTCTGCCAGCTTGCAGGCATACAAAGTCTGATATGACCCACTTCTTGGGTTAGGTAATCTTTCCATTCCTCTCTCCAAGCATCGTGATAGAATCGGTAGGCAAATTCACTGGCACTGAGTTAGTGGTGCACCTGTGCATGCTGTCCAGTGGGTGTGCTCAGGAGACTTGCAAATACTGGAACTCCTTGCCTCCTTACTTTCAGAGGTCCACAGATTCCTCAGGAATGTGCATCAATCCACTGAATTAGAGAGCCACGTTACTCTGCCTAGGGTGGTAAGCCCTGGCAAAGGTTTTATAAGACATCTCTACCGTTGTGATTCCTTTTTGCAACTGCTGTGGGAAAGAGTACACTATCCATTTTTGTCTTAGTGGTAGTGCTGTTACAGGTCATCAGCTATGTTCTCTGCAGCTGGGTGCATATTCTAGTGACATGCAAGGTAGAAATAGCACCAACTCTGTATGGTTGTGGTCACAGGTGATGTTTTTTGTTTTTGCTTTTTAATCTGTTTGATCGACTTCTACCCTTATAATTGCCTTCCTTATACTAGCTTTCAATTTGGATCATTCTTGTTTTTGTAAGACCTTGGGTTGCATCACTAGGTTATATATTTTGGCACATTCTTTTTTCTAATGTGCCCATCACTCCAATAAACTTCCCTTTTGTGACTGCTTTAATTGTTCGCCATATATTCTGTTATTTGTTACCGGTGGTGGTGGTGGTTTGTAAAATAGCTCTTAGTAATCTCCGGGAAGTCAGCAATGTTTGTTGTAATTTCAGCTTTTTCATATTTATCATCATTGATTCTGGTCTTTTCTTCTGCTCTATTTTGTAGGATTGGCTGTTTGTCTATTTTGTTTATTCTTTCAAAGAACCCACTATTGAATTCATTAATTATGGTTTTTTTTGTGTGTTCTAAATTGCAGTAATTTGTGTTCTGATGTTTTTAATAATTTCCTTTCTTATATTTATTTTGGACTTGGATTTATATTGTTTTTCTTTAATCTCCTTTTACCATAAGTTATTTATTCAGCTTCCTTACTTTATCCAGATATAATCACTTACAGCTACAACCTTCTGTCTTTGAACTGCTTTCATTGTGTCCCATAAATCTGGTATGTTTTGTTCACACCATTTTTTTTTCTTTGCCTTTTTGAGACAGGGTCTCACTATGTAGTTCAGGCTGGCCTTGAGCTCACTTTGTAGCCCAGGCTGGTCTCAAACTCATAACAATCCTCCTGCCTCAGCCCCCCAAGTGCTGGAACTTCAGGCATGCACCACCATGTCCAGCTGCTCATATTATCATTTGATTCTAGGATATGTCCTACTTTTTCCTTGATATTTGATGACACTTTGAATATTAAAGAATGTATGTTTTAATTTCCATACCATTCCACAATTTTTGTGGTTTACTTTTTCATTGATTCCTAACATTGCTTTGCTATGGTCTAAAAATATGCATGAGATAATTTCAATTTTTTGCACTTACAAAAATATGCTTTATTGTTTAGCATGTGGTGTATCCTGCAGAATGTTCCATGTACTGATGAGAAGAGTGTATATTCTATTATCTTGGGAATGGAGACTATAGATATCTATTAAGTACATTTTTGATTGTTCTTATCAACTCTATTTCTCTGCTGACTTTTTGTCTAGTTGATCTATATCAATTTTGTCTAGTTGATCTATAATTGTTATCTCTTCCTGTTGAATTTTTCCCTTAACCACAATATAGAGATGTTCTTTGCCTCTTCTGTGTAATTTTGACTTGAAACTATTTGCCTGAATTATATAGCTATTCTTCCTTTTTTCATCATTTCCCAATGCATTAAAAATATTATTTTCCATTCTTTGGTTTTCAATCTAAGAACTTTTTGGAGCAAATGTGTTTCTTTTGTACACCATACCAGTGGGATTTTTTTCTCCATCCATTCTGCCAATTTGTCTTTTATTAAGGAAATAAAACCATTCACATTGAATGATTACTGAAATGTGTTTACTTATTCTTATCATTGCAATCTTTTCCAATTGCTGACACTCTTTCTTTTCCTCCTGATGAGCTCCTCACCCTGCCTTTGTACTCATTCTACTAGATATTGTGACATTTTTACCTTCATTGTCTCTTCCTAGCATAGCCTTGGGATTTTTTGGAGTGCTGTTTTGGTGGTCAGGAATTTCTTAAGGTGACTTTTGTAATGGAAATACTTTATTTTTCCATCAATTTTACAAGATGGTTTGCAGAACGTATCAGTCTGAGTTGGAATTTATTGTGTTTTAGCATCTGAAATACTTCTCTCTGAGCTCTTTTGGGCTTTACAGTTCGTGTTGAAAAATCTCATACAAGCAGCCCTGTATTTTAGTGCTGACATTCTGTCCTCATATTTGTCTCTTATGCTCCCCATACTAACTTTTTTTTTTTGAGACAGGGTCTTACTATACAGTTCAGGCTGACCTTGAGCTCACTTTGTAGCCCAGGCTGGTCTCAAACTCACAATGATCCTCCTGCCTCAGCCTCCCTGGTGCTGGGATTACAGACATACACCGCCACATGCCTGTAACCCCATAGTACTGAGAAAAATTTCAATTTCCTGAATTTATGTTTGATGCCTTGAAATAAATCTCCAATTCTTCCCTAAACTAGTTAATTGTGTTTAGTACTGTTTTGTTTAGCTTGGCTATATTTTTATAACTGTCTTCTGTAAACTCAATGATGGTTTTCTTTATTAAATGTAAATTCTGTTACTTATATCTTCTTGGAATTCACCAAGCACATTATAATTCATGTTTCATCTTCTCTGGCATCCTTTAGAATAATTCACTGAGTGGATTTTGGTTTCTTCCTCTAGATTTCTCTGGGACTGGCTTTTAGGGAATTGGGAGATTTTAGAGGCTGTCTCTTGTCAAGTTTCTACTGGCTTGCTTTTTATGGTTTGGTTTTGTCCTGAAGTTTGTTGATTGATTATAGCGGAAGACTTTTACTAGTATTAGGATCACTTTAGTTAATGTCTTATTTCAGTGATGCACTCTGGGCATGGCTAACTATACACCTTTGCCCTTTTTCCAAGTTCTAATTTCACTTATTTGGGAGAGGAGATTGCATTTTATTTGTTCCAGCACCCTGGCAATAGGCCATAGCATTGTTACTAAACAAAAGCAGTCTTGATATTGGTTTATAGAGAAAATCAATTAACAGAAGCATATATGCCACCTTGGAAATAGCAATACAATTAGCTATTGTAATGGCATTAAAGGATAGCTGGGTGTTAACATACCCTGAGAACCAGTAACATAGCACAATTAACCATAGAAATATAATTATAGCATAAACACTAAGCAACCAAATATTTATGCATAGTAAATATCTACTGAATGCAACAACTATACCTCCATTAACAATAAAACAGTGTTCAACTCTAATAGCAAATGGTTAACTGACTATTCTTATCTCAGTTTATAAGTCTCAGGGCATTAATGTCTAGCCTGCATCCTCTCCACAACTGTTTTCCATCGTTGTGTGTAACTCATTCACTGTAGGAGGTTAACACTGAAAACCCTGAAGAGCAGCTGTTCTGTGGCTAAGTCTTAATTAACACTTCAAAAATGGTGCTTGATTAAACATTTTCTGGCAGAATGGTGAGTATTGCAATTGGTTTCATGTACTTTAGCCTGGCATGAAGGACTCATTGTTAGAGTAAAACCCCATGCTGTTTTTATAGTTTACAATATCCATGGGCTTTCCTTGTGACTAGTTCTGCTAGTTGGTCTTTTATTTCTCCCTGTGCTA
>PVLD010036326.1:0-11056 GCA_004027595.1 Dinomys branickii | reverse complement strand
TGTTTTTCAGACTCCTCGTCTGCTGCTTTTCACCTAATTTGTTGCTATGGGTTCATGTAAGGTTCTTATGTGTAAGCTGTAAGGAGACCCTCTTGGTGCTCACATTAATAGTTTGGGGTGAGTCCTAAAGACCATGGATTTGTTACATTGTTGCCAGGAACAGGTGGTGCTTGCTCAAGCCACCGAGACTCAAGGTGCTCCCAGGGAGAGTTCAAAGTGGGAGCTGAGTCCTGGCAACCCAGCTCGTGCTTCCTGCCTGATACTGGAGTGAGAAAGGCATGCAGCCACGTGATCCACCTCCATCTGCATCTCCCTCCCATTGCGGTGCTGGAGCCCCCGTCCGCTCCTTGGCTGGATCCCTGGGAGCTGCCGTGGCTCACCGCCGAGGTTCCCCACTGCTCTCCACGGTAGCAGCTCACCCAGCGGAGAGGCAGGGGTTCACCGCCTTGAGGCAGGCGCAGAGCTGGGCGTGGTGGGCTGTGTACCAGTTGCAGTGATTCTCTCCAGGTGCTGATTAGGAAGGTTGCTGCAGGGTGGGGACTCTGCCCCAGTGGCTGTCGTAACTTCTCATTCTCACACTGGGTTCAACAACTGCTCCCAACAGCCATTCCCTCTTTCCCTGGCTGTGCCCTCCCCTCTCCAGCCTTGGACCAGCTCTCAGAATTCCCCTCTCCCCTGGCCGATTCGGGAGGCTTCAGTGAGCTGCAAATGCCGGAACGAGAGCGTGGGCCAAGGGTGTGTCTGGAGTGGTGACTTCCTCCTTCTCCTCTCCCTCGGACTGTGCCATGGCGGATCTCTGATCCTTTCCTCTCGAAGAGGTTTTGCTTAGTCTTCAATTCCCATTTCAGATCCTTCCTGAGTTCAGGATACCCACCTCTTTCCTTTCTGTCCTTCATGTGTTGCTATATTCCTATATTCCTTTGTCTGAGTGGCATTCCTCGAGGAGGTTCTCTCTCTGCTGCCTACCCGGTCACCATCTTGAAGTCCTCTTGTAAAATTTATTTAGTTATTTGTTACTTTCTAGTGAAATGACCATTACATTTCTCAAGTTCTGAAATGGCCAACAGACCATAGAAAGATACCACTTTAGGCTCCTGCTTGAAACCAACAGCTACAGAAAACTGCTGGCCTTGATTCACGGCCATTAAAGCACATCTTAACATTATGTTTGACCCTCCTGCCTGACTGATAATTCCATTCAAGCATTATTTAGAAACATATGTTATGGATGGGGTTCAGAGAGGTATTTGTCCAATTAAAGTCCACTAAAATACCCAGTAAAATGTAGCTAAGCCTTTCTTAGTGCCTATAACTTAAGGGGAGCAGTGAGAGGCAGAAACGGAGAACTGGTAGATGGCACTAACTATACCTACTAAAAGGCAAATGATGAAATTACAGTTGGCTTCATCCTAACTTGAAGTACACAATGGAGTCTCTCATGGTACGTTGTTGGTAACATTTGGGAGGTACAAGGTTTCATTAAAGGGAGGGTTCTCATTGGTATGTTGTTGGTCTGTTAAATGCTAAATAGATAACCCTGAGTTTTCAATTTTCCTCCTTTTTAGGAACAGGCTTCTGCTGTCAGGAACATAATCCATTCTGGAAGTGTCAGCATGAAGGATAAAATCAAAATTGACTTCGCTTGTAAGTAGTTAATATTCATTAAGCAGTCATTTATTAAAGGATTGTGTTCAGGTTTTTTTTGTTGTTGTTGTTGCTGAAACAAAATATCTAACGCCCAAAATGAAGGAAGGAAAGCTTTATTTAGCTTATAGTTTGTGGAGGTTTTAGTTTTTATTTGGCTGGTTTTGAGGCAGAGTGGCACATGGCAGAAGGCAAACTGTTCATGGCAACAGAGCACAGCAAAGACCACCCAGCCAAAAGGGAGGAATGGCTGCAAGCAGCCTCCTTTTCTCCCCTGCATTGTAAACAGCCTACCCCCACCCAGGGGGCGTGTACCTCTCACATAACCTCCATGCCCTCCTCTTCCAAAGACTCAGGTTGTTTACAAAGTAAGCACCCTGGCTTCCTGCTGAATCACACAGTTAACCTTTAAAGCTTTTTAAATTAACACAATAAACAACATCCAGAAGGGCAAGGGCATGTCCTTTTCACCCCAAGATCTATAACTGCTAAGTTACTCAGCTAAACCTCTAGACTCCCCAAGTTGACACAATGTATCAACCGTAACAGATTGTTATATGCTAAGCACTATGCTAGGTGCTATAGATGTGAAAAAGAATAGAATATGGCCTCTATTTTAATGGACTCACAGTTTAGAGAGCCTTGAGTCACTTACACTTTCTTTAAGGGGAGAGGAAGTATGAAGTATGCAACTTGTGGTAATTGTCACAGTGTCCATAAAGAAGAGCTTGGACACCACCTGTGAGAGTCTCATTCAGGCGGTAATCTCCTGTATGTAAGCTTTGTGATTTCTGAATGTCAAAAGCCATGACAAACAGGCCATTCATTATTTACAAAAATAACACATTTGTTTAGTATTTTTATATTTGCAAATTGTACATTTGGTAAGAAGCTAATATCCAAAATATGTAAAGAGATTGCCTCAATTGCAAAAAACAAATAACCCAATCAAAAATGCACAAAGGAGACCTGAACAGATACTTCTCAAAGGAAAACTTACAAATAGCCCACAGGTTTATGAAAGAATGCTGGGCATCACTAATCATTAGGGAAAAATGAGGGTTCAAGCCACTATGAGATATCACCTCACACTTGCTACACTGGCTTTTATGAAAAGGAACAAAGATACATTTTGGTGAAGATGGAGAGAAAAGGAAACTCTTGCACATTGTTGGTGGAAGTGTACATTAGGACAGCCATTACAAAAAACAGTATGGAGGTTCCTTAAAAAACTAAAAATAGAAATAGCATATGACTCCCACAATTCTACTGTGGGAATATATCCAAAGGAATTAAAATCAGTACATTGAAGGGATAGGCACAATCCTATGTTTATTGTAACATTGCTTCTGATAGCCCAAATATGGAATCAGCCTAAGTATTCGTCATGAGAGAAATGGATAAAAAAAATGCAATATATATACACAATGGACTACTATTCAATCTTTAAAATGAACGAAATTCTGTTAACTGGGACCACATGGATGAATCTAGAGAACATTATGCTAAGAGAAATAAGCCAGGCATAGGAAGACAAATAGCACATGCTCTCACTTACATGTGGAATCTAAAAGAAATTGAATTCATAATAGAGAATAAAATAATGGCTGCCAGAGATTGATGAGAATTTGGGGGACGAGAAAATGAAGACTTGCTGGTCCAAGGGTACACTGTTTTGGCTAGTTAGAAAGGGTACGTTTTGATGTCTTTTGCACAGCAAGGTGACTATAGTCAATAATAATGTATATTTCAAAATAATGAAGAGAGTACATTTTAAGTGTATTACTCCTGAAACTGTTTGGTGTTAATGAGCTTCATTTAATCATACTACATGATTTAATATACATGATTTAATCACTGTATAAATGTATCAAAACATCATATTGTACTCCATAAATGTAATCTGGTTAGGATTTGTTGATTCAAGATGATACTAACTTTTAAAAGACCCCAAGGCAAAATAACAATGCTTGCATATAAGGCTTATGTGCCCACATCACCAAAAAATAAATAAATAAACAGACAAACAAACAAATAAAATTTGTGGTATTTGCTTTGTTTTGTTTTGTTTGAAGCAGGGTCTCACTATCTAGTCCAGGCTGGCCTTGAACTGACTATGTAGCCCAGGGTGGCCTCAAAATTGTGGTGCTCCTCCTACCTCAGCCTCCTAAGTACTGGGATTACAGGTGTGTGCCACCTTGTCCAGCTCTAACTAGAGATTTTACCTTGATACATAGCACCACTCTAGGACCACATCCATCCTTTTGAAAACACATTTATGATGACATGATTCAATGCTTCTAATAAAAGAAATATATTTAAATGAATGGCATTTACCTCAGGGTGAGAATGAAGCATTTACTGCTTCACTCACATTTAGTTCACTTGCATTACTAAGAAATTTAACTACTTTTGAACGGGTAACACAAATTGGGACAAAAGAGCTCCATACAGTCCCTTCTTTTCTCTGGGAAGTTACTCATCATGTAACTGTTTTAGCATTTTGAGAATAGTACATTTCACTGGAAACCTAATCTGTCTCGTGAAAGTCTTCATTACTCAAATCCTGGGATGTACAAGAGTTCTTTGGGAAGATGGCGACATTAATCTTCTCTACTCCTGTTTAGCTGATGGACGCCATGCGGTTGTTCAGGTAGAAGATGTCTCACTGTCTGCTAAGCTGGTTGATTTGCCTTCTGTTGTTGGAAGTCTGAAAACTTTTGACAAAAAAACCTTTTATAAAACAGCAGACATTTCCCAGGTATGAACTTTCTTTTTCTGGATCTTACATCCTTCAAGGAATTGCTCTCTCTTTCCTTTTTTCTCACTTTCAGTGCCATCCACTTGAATGGCTACCTGCTATTTCTAATTTCCACATCGACTACACAGGAATAAAATGTCATGCTTTGGTTCAGTGTTTGATCCTTAACTTTTTACTACCACATTTTATCCAAATGGCTTGTAATGCTCCCTGTTTGCCATTTATTGTGACTTTTATTAATTTAAAGATATAAGCACCTGGGATCTTCTGAACTTTCTACCAAGTGCTTCTTATATATCTCTGCTGTTGATTTCTTATTTCCTCTATAAATCAAAATGTTACAATATATGTATCTTCAGCATATTCCCTCTGCAGTGGTAAACACTGTAGCTTAAAAACTCAAGTTGATATACAGTGCTGCTGGGAGAGAGAGGAGAGGGAGGGAGGGAAAGAGATGAAACAGAGGGAGAGAAAGGGAGGAGAGAGGGAGGGACAAATATAAGGGAATATGAATGTATATTACATAATACTTGGTTTTTTCTGGAAGTGACAGGATTTCTGGTGGTGACTGATCATAACTCAAGATTCATGACCACAGTTAGCTTCTTTGTCTTTGCTCAATGTAGATGCTTGTGTGCAGTGCTGCTGAAGACCTCCACCCTGCACAGGAAGAGCCGGTTGCCTCCTCTGAGCTTAATGTAACCAGTAAAAATGAAAGCCACAAAAATTTTACCTGGAAGCATGGACGTAAGTCACTGACCCATTGCTCATGATAGCCTGCTATATTTATATGCTGAATCCTAATTGCTTAGGAATCAGGGTCTTTTTGCCTGGTTCATTCAGCTCATATATGCTTTTAAAAAGGAAGAGGCATATTATAAGCCAGTGGCTCTTTATCAAATTCAGATAGATACTTGACTACCATCAGTCATATGTCTTTCACCATGTTGTATTTATTTTTAGTTACTCCACCACTTAAGAATGTCAGAAAGAGAAGGTTCCGGAAAACAAAAACAAAGGTTAGTCTCACGATATCGGGCGCATTCAGGGTGCTGTGGCTGTAGACCTGTCTCATATTTGTGTGTCTGCTTGGTGGATTCGAAGAGGGTTATGAGTGGAAAGGAAAGAGAGAAAGTCAGGTGGGAATTAGTTTTTTCATTCATTTATATGTTCAGTAACCAGTTGCTGAGTGTGAGGTAAATGCCCGGCATTGTGTGCTAGCAGTTGGGAATTCAGCACTGAATAAAAACAGACCAGATCTTTGCAGTTACGGATCTGGAAGGATCATGAATTTGAAACTTCTGTTCATCAATTGTAAGATCTAGTTTAAAAGTGAATCCATCTAGAACCTGAGAATTGGGAATTGTGCTCATATGCCTAACCTTACTGCAGGCTTGTAGAAACTTGGGCAAACTACAAAACATTATGGTCTGGCTTTTTTGTTCCATTTATCTTTTTATTTTGAAATATTTATAGAATCATATGCAGTTTAAGGACTAAGGATACTATGTACCCTTTGTTTTTTCCATTGTAACATTTTGCAAAACTGTAGTATAATACCACAAACAGGAAACTGCCATCATTACAATTCAGCAATCTTATTCAAATGGAGTGTGTGTGTGTGTGTGTGTGTGTGTGCGCGCGCGCGCGCACGCGTGCGTGCATGTGTGCATGTGTGTTTAGGTCTATGCAATTTTATCCCAGATGTAAGTTCATTTATTCATCTACACATTCAGGATACTAAGTAGTTCCACCACCACAAAGATCTCTTATCCTGCTCCTTTATATACCTCTGGATTGCGCCCCTAGTCCTTAATACCTGGTAATCATTCATTTGTTCTGCATCTCTATAATTTTGTCATTTTTAGAATACTATATGACAGCATATAACATCTGAGATTAGCTTTTTTCCCCACTCAGCATAATTCCCTCAAGATACATGTAAGTTTTTACTTATACCAATAGCTTGCTCCCTTTTTATACTGTGGAGTCGTATTCCATGGTATGAATGCAATGGTTTAACTCCACATTCATTAAAGAACATCTGGGTGGTTTATAGTTTTTCACTATTATAAAGTTGTGAATAGGTTTTTAAGTGAACATAAGTCTTCACTTCTCTGGGATAAATGCCAAGGAGCACAGTTTCTGAGGTGTATGCTAGTTGCATGTTTAGTTTTACCAGAAACTGATATACTGTTGTTGGAGAATGTGCCATTTTATATTCCCACCACTAATATATAAGTGATCTAATTTATTCACCCCCTCAGCAGCATTAAATGTTGTCACCAGCTTTTATTTTAGCCAGTGTATCACTACATTCTATCACTACATTAGTGCTAAATGTATACTGATCTCATTGTGGTATTAATTTACATTTCCCTGATAGCTTATGATACTGAACATCTCATAAGCTCATATCTATATATCCACTTCAGTTAATTGTTCATGCCTTTTGCTCATTTTCTAGAATGTCCTTTTTAATTGCTGAGTCTTAAGAATTCTTTTCATATTCTAAATACTACTGTTTTGTCAGCTGGTTTGCAAATATCTTCTCCCAGTCCATAGCTTGTCTTTTCATCCTGATCACAAGATCTTTGAAAGGGAAAAGTCTTTAGTTGTTGTTTTTTCTCTTTTAGACAGGTCTTGCCATGTCGTTCAGGCTGGCCTTGAACTCATTTATGTAGCCCAGGCTGGCCTCAAACTCATGGTAATCCTCCTGCCTCAGCCTTCCAGGTGATGGGATTACAGGTGTGCACCACTATGCTCGGCATAAAAGTTTTTAGTTTTGATGAGATTCAAGTTATGATTTTTTTCTTTTAAGGATTTTGTTCTTTTGTATATTAAATTTAAGAAGTCTTTGCTTCATCCAGATCCTGAAGATTTTCTTGTTTTTTCTAAGTTTTACATTTTATATGTAACCCTATCTATAGTCCATTTTCAGTTAATTTTGTAAAAATATAAAGCTTAGTTGAAGGTATTTTTTTTGTTTAAAGATGTCAGATTGCTCCAGTACCATCTGTTTTCCCTCCTCCATTGTATTGTCTTTGCACCTTCACCCAAAACCAGCTGGTTTCTGGGTTCTTTATTCTGTCCCACTGATTCATGTGTGAGCCTATCTATTTCTATCACAATGTGATAGGTCTTGCAATCATAAGATTGATTGCTCCCACTTCATTTTTCTTTGTCAAGACTATTTTAGCAGGGCCGGCATGGTGGCGCATGCGTGTAATCCCAGCACTGGGGAGGCTGAGGCAGGAGGATCACCACGAGTTTAAGGCCAACCCGGGCTATATAGTGAGGTCAAGGACAGCCTGAACTGCATAGTGAGACCCTGTCTCGAAAAAAAGGACTGTTTTAGCCATTCTGGAGCTTATACCTTTCCATATACGTTTCAGAATAAGTTTGTATATGTCTACAAAAACAAAACCCTGACTGGATTTTTATAGGAATTTTTAAATTACAGACCAATTTAGGGAGAACAAAGTAAGCATTTTTACTATTTTGAATTTTTTAATATGCATGTTGCCTTGGCTTTATGCTCTTATCAATCAACAGCATTTACTGAATGCTCTTTTAGTTTTACGGAAGTAGAGCAATCATAAAACAGTTTTTTGTTTATTGTGTTTCATTTCATAGCTCAATGATTGCAAACAAATTAAAGGAATCAGCTTTACTGAGGTAAAGCAATTACATGATAACATCATTATTTGCCTTTAGTGTGTTTTGATAGCTAATTAGTTTCAAACAAATGAAATAAATTATGAAGGTTACTTCTGAGCCTTCCTCCTCAACTCTAACCTCTGCTTCTGTACACACACACTAGATTTAACTCACTAAGAAAGGAATTCATTGTTTTAAGTTCAGTAGGCCCTAGAGGAAAAAGATACAGTTTGGTCGCTGACCCTGTATTCCAGTCTACTTTGTTCTCTGATGTTGCAGCCTTTCCTTGGGAGCCAGGATTCACTTTTATCAGCAATTGTTTGCAAGATCTTATTTCTCCTCAAAATTTTAATTTTTATTTGTGGCATGATGACTTGGTTACTGTGAATATAATTGTCTAAAACTGGATTCAAGGGAGAACACTTAGCTAAGATCCACTTTTTTGTATGACTGTATCTAACAATAAAGATATGGAGAAGTGAAATCTGGGAATTTATATATTTAAATCAAACTACTTCTGCATAACTGATAAGGTATGATAGCTCTTTGTCAGTATATATAATGGAAAATAATTAATAATTGAGACCTAAGGATTTAACCTTTCAAAGGGGATTTTACCATAGAGCTGCACAATGAAAAGATTAAATGTCTCAAGTAATTTATTCAGGAAAAATAAGTGAACTGTATAAAATGTAGACCATAGCTAAATATTCCTTCATAGACTGTACTACTTAAAGTAAAACTTTGCTTGGATAAGCAACTAACAGGGCCCAACTATTTGAACTTGTTGGTATATAGGAAAAGGACATTCCTGCAATGCACAGGGTGTAAATGACACTACTGATATTTCTTCTCACACTTTGCTTCAGTACCCTCAATCTCCAGATGTGGAAAAAGAAGTGAAGAGATTGCTGCACTTAGATAGCGAAGCTGTCAGTGCCCGTATCCTTTGTACCAGAACCAGCCATTTTCTATACAGTCTGCTCCACTCCATACTGACAAACAGACAGATGTACTGACAAACTTCACTGCGGGTATCTGTGTGCCAATTTTGATGTGTAGAACTTAAGACTTTTAGAAATGTTACTTTCTAGCTGGGAACACAAATACCTGTAATAGACATTATTTACTTGTATAATTCAATATAAGGGACTTCTCCACACTAGGACCAGATACAAATGACCGAAAGTTGTACTTAATTAAAGAGCAACTTTAACCAAAGCACCTCTTCCCATTCAGCTGTGCCTTCTCCTTTCCTTCTGCATTTTCCTTGACAGCTCCCTCCTTTCAGGATGGGAAGTCACTGCTGATGAAGAAACCAAGGATATCAAAACCCAAAGCTCCATGCTAGGCTCACCAGAATCCCCAGGAACGAGTGATTACAATCAGGGTGATAGCTCATCAGGTATTGTAGTAAAGGAAGAGTAGAAGATTTAGATGGATCGGGTGTCGACTGAATGTGAGATACCACTCTGCATTGACTCAGAGGTCAATAACAGAAAAAGGATGACATTGCCCTTCGCTCTTATTGGCCCCCAGTACTTGGAGGGTTTTCAGATTGGAATTCTAATTTGCCATCCATCCCTGGTATTCAATTTCCTATGGATCCTTAGATTCTCTAAATGTCTTAGCCATTGAAGAAGTGAATGAATGTTAGTATTTTATATTTCCTGTCCTTATTTCTTGAAGAGAATAATCTTTCTATAAGAAAAATGATTTATAAAATTCACTGGTTATCCAGTCAGTCTGAGGGCAAAAAAGTATAATTGTTTCTGAAGTGGGAATTATTTGCAAAGGTTCAGATATTTCACTTTCCTCTTACTTAAAACCAATAGAGTGCGATGTGCTTCGAGAGATGTTCACTGATTCTAGTAGTAACACTCACTATAATGTGGATGAGGATGAGGACAAAGAGGAGGAGGAGGACGACGACGACGATGACAATGACGAAGTAGAGATAGAGGAGAAAGAGGAGGATGAAGATTTTCTTGAAGAGATTCTAGAAAGGGAGCTACAGGCCAAGATTACTGATTATCGCCAGAATAAGACGAAAGCAGGTGCCCATTCAGTCGGTAAGTCAGAGGGGAACGCAAACAGCTGGGCCAGGGTAGGTGGCAGTGCTAAAGGCTAAGCCTACGTACACACGGGGTGCAAAGCTACAAGTGCGACGTTCTTGCTCAGACACAGAGTTTAACTTGATTTGGGGGCCTGTCCAAACCAATTAGTTTATGCTGCATTTAGATAAATAAAGTTTCTCTGTATCTCTGTTAGTTGCGGAAATTCGGAAAAATATTCATTACAAGGAGAATAGGCTCCATGGGATTCAAATCAAAGCACAAAGACAGAAGAATATTATCAGAAAAGTGGAAAATGTGGCCCTCAAGGTAAGTTCTTGTTGGCTGGTATAAAGAAATACTGATATTTTACTTTCAAAATTCCATCTTTGTGTTTCTAGTTGTCATCTGTATGCAGTATTCTTATTCATTTATGAACTCAAACGCCTCTTACAATCCTTAAATAAAACATAGTTCTGTCTTATTGTACATGGATGATTTTGAACATGTAATGTAGGCTTTTTGGTGGGGGGGGCCAGATGATTTAAGATAATAATTGCCAGTATTGGGGATTTACTCTGCAAATAGCACATAAAGAACTATGCATTATCTCGTTTCATCTGTGAATCCCTGAAATAAATGCAGTCACTATTACTACTTCATAAATAAAGAATCAAAACTCAAAGATGTCTTGAGTGATTCACCAAGGACTACAGTGAATAATAGGGCATAGATTAAAACCTATTGTTCATACCAAAATGTATTTGTTTCAGTAAAAGGAATTCATTAATTTCAAGTTTTATGATACATGCCTGAAGAAGAATAAACATCTTGGATTATTTTAGTAATACATATTTAAAAGCTTCAGCGATTTAGTGAAATAAATGAGCCACACAAGTTTAAACATTGTTTCTCTTGTGTGAGAAACCCAAAGGGT
>PVLD010036325.1:0-11058 GCA_004027595.1 Dinomys branickii | reverse complement strand
GTAACAAAGATGAAGGTAACATTATGTAGGACAGCATCCAGAGCTAATTCCCTTCTATGTTCTCTATAATTCTGTATTTCCTCAGTCGTTTTTGTACTAGCAGAAATGAAGATAACTTTATATTATACAGCATCCAGTGCAAATTCCCTACTGTCTTATCTATAATTTGGTATTTCCTTTAATGTTTTTGTGTTAACTAGTGTGAAGATAACTATGTAATACAACATCCAGTTCTAATTCCCTACTATATTCTGTATAACTTTGTATTTTCTGTATTGTTTATGGCTTTTCTGGTTCATATGTCTCCATTCTTTTGTCTTTAAAATAAAAAAAAAAAAGAATAGTTATCTTGGTCTAGGACCTGAGTTTCAGGTTGAGCTCTTCCACTAATAACTAGCTCTGTGACTTTAACCAAATCACATAAACTATCAAAGTCTCACTTTATGTATCTTGAACGTATAGGGCTTTCAATTAGACTAGGCTCATGGCAGAATATTCTATGATTCTAAAAGCTGAAATCAGTGAGCACTTCCCTCTTCAGCTCTGACATCAAAGTATCACCTTCAGTGAACACAAAAAATAAACACTGAATTTTATGCACATTAAATATAAACAATAACCAAATAAATACAAACCATTGTTAGTGTGACCACTGTCAATATTACAACAAATTACAGAAGGAAAAATGTATCCTATTTTACTGCTCCTCTCACCAACATAATTTATCATTTATTCTTTATTTGTACGTATTTGCAGAACATAATATTTCTGTTCCTTGTGTGGAATTGGTACGCAGACATAACACATCTTAATTCCTTTTGTCATCTCTTTCTCTCACCTCCCTCCTCATTCCATCTCTCGGTCCCTTTCCCATGTGAGAAAGACCTATCCCCATACTTCTTACTATCTTTTTTGTATTTTGCTTTTCATTTATAATTTGGGTTTCTTACATAAAAGAAACCATGCAATATTTAAGCTTGTGTATAACTTTTTCTGTTGAGTTTGAAAGAATTTTCCAGAATATGGCAGGAGGAAAATCTACTCCCTTTTGGCCCGCTTCCATGCTATCCAGGTCTTTCTTCTAGCTTGGATTATAATACGCAAGCCTTATTTTCAGGTGGTAGTCTTATCATCCATTTCAACATTTTATTTTTATGGAAATCTTTAAGTGGCTTCCTTCTTAAGAGAAATGATACCACAGAGTAGGTAGGCAATGGGAATAAAACAATTTACTATATCTGACATTTGTTAACATAAATGTAAGGTAGGAGAACTTTAGAAACTTTAGAAATAGGGACTTAGCTTTCTTTTTTGTAATTTAAGTTTATTGGTACAATTTAAGTCTATAGAATAACCACATTCATTATGAAGAATTTGTATCTGTACAAGATAGGTCTTTTTTCCTCTTTTGTTTCCCATTCCCATCCCCTCTTTTCAAACCCCCTTCTCCTCCCCATTCACAAAGCTCGGTTTTCATTTTATCCTTCTTTTCTCAAAATAGGGATAAGGAGGGCAAGGAAGGGGAAAATGTATGTAAATATTATGTGGCACAACAACTTCAGAAAACTGTCCACTGGATGTAAATGAAAGTCTTGGAACTTCCAAAGCAGGGATGGTAAACAAGTGCTTCTGTCCAATACCACACAATAAAACACACTGGCAGAAAATTTGATACTAGATTAACTATTGCCTTCAGTTTAAATTTTTAGTTCAGATGCTTGACTATCCCTACAGATTTCATGGTATACTGGTTTCTTTTTCATTTTCTTTTTTAAGACAGGCTTAGAGTTAATCTTGTATTAAGAGATTAATGGGCATTTGTAATAGTTAATGACCAACTTTTGTTTCTATACCGTAATAAATGCACAAACACAAACATATGTTAAAGTCTTCCACAAAAACTTCTCATCTATCATCTGCATAGACTCAGACACCTCCACCCAGACCTATACAGACACACCCAAACTTATGTAAGTCAGCACATATGCTAACTATAGCACACCTACACAGCTACTCACTTAAAAGTAGGAAGATCGTAGCAAAGATATGTTATGTGCAATGTCACTGACAGTCTAGAGAAGGTACTACTTCCCTGGACAGACTACTGATCCAGTAAGCCATGGGCTATCTCCCCTACAATTGTCCAGAAGTGTATGAAGCAGGTTTATGCAACCAGTAAGGCCCCATGAGAGCTTGGAGGTGAGTAGGCTACTTGAGAACAACTTGGAGTTAACCTACTCATCAGATAGGAAAAATGACCCATTTTATTAGGGAACTTGATAACTGCATAATTATATAAAAGGACTCAAACTTGTATAAAGGATAGTCCCCAGATCCCTTACCTTGAGTTTCTCAAATCGATCATTCAGGGATGCGACTTGATGGTCTCGGTGACGACCCACTAGTTTGCATAAGGCACAGATCAACTGGTCATCAGATACACAGTACATGTTCACTTTCTCGTTCTCATGGTCCAGGCAGGTAATCCCTCGAAGATGTGTGTCTGGCACTGGTTCCACCAGGCGATGGCTGGTGAAAGGTTTCTTGTTAGGGTGTGTGGCCCGCAGGCAACGGTCACAGTAGGAAACCTCACAGGTGATGCAAGTCTTCACTGCATCCCTTGGTGGGTCCTGTTCACAGAATTGGCAAGCAATTCGCTCACTAGACATGGTGGAACTGGGCCTATAAATCCTTTCCCGTCGGTTCTCACTTGGGGAATTGGGCCCACTGACTGAAGCTTTCTGGAAGCGATCAATAATGTTCTGCAAGGTTACGTTCCTCTTGAGGCCATCCAGGCCCCTGTGGTTCAGTGAAATAACATATCTGCATGTAGGACACTGGAAAGCAGTGAGAGGTTCAATGGTTTCACCAGAGCTGCAGTTTGAGACCAAGATGCGATGGGCACAATTAAAACACAGACTATGCGCACAAGGGAGCAAAAGAGGGTCTTCAAACAATTCGAGGCAGATTGGACAGGTCAATTCAGACTCCAGTGTTTCCATCTTTAGTGAAAATAATCCTTCTGAGGCATTAAGAACCACAGAGGCTGGGCTTTCACCTGCAAGGAATACAAAGCATAGTCAATTAAGCATTTCCAAATTGAAGGTCGTAATTATAGGATAGGTCATAATTATATTCTAACCAATGGAGACTTTACATTCTGGACTCCCCAGGGATGCTTGAGCAATAGGAAACTGATTTTGGAATTAATCAAAAAGCTTTTCTCCCCTCTCAAACCTTGTTTCTGACAAGTGTCTAAGTTTACTCTCCTACACTAATAAATAAAATTGAGTGGCCACCTCTGAATCCTGGTTTCCTGATTAATGTTACCATTCTGGCTCATAACACTGGCATGGATCATTCTCCCGTATTTTCCATTGACATCTCTTCTCTTGGACTATGATGAGCCGGAGGCCCTACAAAATTCTCAATCTCCATTTTCCAGTACTGTTTTCTATTTCACTTCAAGGCAAGATACAAGAGCTGCTTCCATTTCACAACCAGTGAAAGGAAAACAGGGCCATATTTCAAATTAACTCTCTACTTCCTGAAATGACTCCATTCTGGAAGCCCACATAAAAAAGAGAGGTACGGAAAAAATGTTGAGTTCAGAGTAAGTTCTTCGGAGTGTGAACTTAAGTTATTTCCTATTACCACACATCGAAATTTCTCTTCCATCCCACTTCTAATAAACTGAGTTGCTAGAGACAAAAGAAGGTAATTCTCACTTTCCTTTCTTCCCTCTTCTTCATTTGATCAAGTTGAATGAGAAAGAACTTCAGTGTTATGACTTACTCAGCAATAGTTGCTGATAAGTGATAAAATCATATTATCTTGTGGCCTCAGCTTTATTATTAAACAATCCCTAAACTAGCACGATCCTACTCTAAAGCTCCTCTCCCAAGTATCTTTCCATTCTACCTAAAACAACCAGATATAAATCTGGATCTAGACATAAATTGGCAAGGTAAGCAGCGAGAAATTTTCAAAACTGGTAGCCTACATTTTAGCGTGAACCTGAGAGCAAAAGAAATCACCCCAACCAATAAGAAACTAACTACTTGGTCAGTTCATCTGTCCTCCAATTGGTACTTCTGAGCTGAACATACAAATATGTACTGTCATGGGTCTTTCATTAATTAAAATCGATACACCAAAATATTCCAAGTTGGTCTTAACTAATGAAAAATATAAAACATATCTTATTGACTGCAAATGTTAATTAATGTTACTATTTATAGGAAAGAGAATGGCATCTTTTGATTTTGACCAGCTTTTGTTCAACATCTCATACTACTGGAAACCTACACCAGAGCTTGAAAATGGTATTCTGTTTGTACATGTTCAGACATTGTCATGTATTGGTGATATCCAAGACATCACTCTCACAAGATACATGAATACTGAGTACAATTATACCTAGTACATAAGTACAATAGATGTACATCTAAAAGCTGTTTCTAAATGAAAACTTTTAAATGTACTGAGCTAACCAGCTATTTAATGGAAAGTTATAGGAAATTAGACTGTAAAATGGAAGAATTTATAAAGCAGCCACTCTCTGTTCAGTAGGTTCAAAGGTTTGTATAACTGCTTTTCCAAAAAAAAGGTGAAATGTGTGCTATTTTTATTTTATAACTTACAAGTACTTGAAAACTGTTGCTAGTACTTTGTGGCTTATAACATCTGTAGCATTTACCTATGAGAAAAAAGGTAAAAGCTCATCATATATTTCTATATTTCTATATGTATCTATATACATCTATATTGGTAATTTTCACTTTACTTTCTTCCCTCACCTTCACAAAAGCCTTCATTTCATCAAGTCGAATTATATATATATATATATATATATATATATATATATATACACACACACATATACCTTTTCATTTTCTCTATCTGGTGAATAGCAAATTCCAAATCTAAAATCTTATGAAGTCTTTCACACATTTAGCACTTCAACTACTGATGGCTTCCAAACATTGTATTATTCCATTTACATATATATATTTCTAAATAACTGTCTCTACTCCTTGAGGACATCAACAATTTCACATTTTTATTCATGGTATGATGCCTCCTACAAACTATATATTTAATAACTGTTAATAAAGAACTCCTTAACTAAAAATAAGAAGAGGAGATCTAGTATTTACTGAGCATCTCTTGCATTCTGAGTACTATATAAAGCATTTTACAAATACTATTTCATTCTATTCTTGCAGGAAACTGAGTAAGATATTATAACTATGTCTACCATATAGTTAGGAAAATGGGACTGTGAGTCATTGAGTTAGTCAGGCAGGATATATGCAGAGCCCAGGTCAGTCCAATGCCAATGCCTGTGCTCTTTCCCCTACATCTTTATTTCAACCATCTCACCTCCTTCACTTAAGTTTATCTTGACTGTTTCCAAGAGCATTTCTAAAGAGCATATTTCCCCTTCCATTTTTGTCTGTGTGCCTCTGAATTTGCCTACCTCGTGCTGATCCCTTCTAGGATCGTATTTCTCTCCCCTAGACCCATCTCCAATTCACCCTGCACTTCTATTACTATCTTTTCCAGAGTGGATGTCTACATTCTTCAACTTCTGGGTTGGAAGCTACCTAAGTTCGTCAATAGCATTGCTGAAAGGCATGCCTGTGTGTGTTGAAACAAAGAATGTTATGTGAATGTCATATATACATTTTCATGGGGAGATAGTTTTCCATAGCTTTCAAAGGATTGTAGTAAGAGTTCTTGACAGAAAAGTCAAGCATCAGTACTCTAAAGTAACCTAACCTACCTGATTTCAGCTCTATAAAGAATAATATAAGATGGTTACAGCCTGTTGTTTTTTAAGTAAATTTTCTATACTATTTCTATTCTGTTCTATTTTATTATAATATAGTACCTGCTTTAGACAATTTGGAGGAACTGAATACTTTTTTTCAACTTCTTCAAATATCTGTTTATTCATCTTTCATTTATGAAATCTTTATCTGGTTATACCTAATGTTTAACTTTGTAAACATCCTGAGCCTGTGGAAGAGGAGGGCACGGAGATTGTGTGAGAGGTACATGCCCCCTGGGTGGGGGTAGGTTGTTTACAACGTAAGGGAAGAGAAGAGGCTGCTTGCAGCCATTCCTCCCTTTTGCTTATGGTTTTTGCTGTGCTCTGCTGCCGTGAACAGTTTGCCCTCTGCCATGTGCCATTCTGCCTCAGAACCAGCCAAGTAAGGACTGAAACCTCCACAAACTGTAAGCTAAATAAACATTTCCTTTCTTCATTTTTGGTGTTGGGTATTTTGTCTCAGCAACGAGAGTAAAGTAACCAAGACAGTCAGCTTATTTTTATCAAGTGTTCCAAAATCAATGAATAAAGGAAGAATAATTTTCTCAACAAGTGATGCTAGGACAACTGGATCTCCACTTGCAAAAAGATGAAGCTGGAGCCCTACCTCACAACATACATAAAAGTAATTCAAAATGGATTGATGACCTAAACATACAGACTAAAACCGTAAAACTCTGGAAAGGAAACATAAGTGTAAATCTTTATGATCAGGCAACAGCTTTTTAGATGATACCAAAAGAACAAGCAACCAAAGAAAATACAGATAACTGTTACATCATCAAAACTTAAAACTTTAGTATTGCAAATAGCATCATTAACAAAGTGAAAAAAAGAACTCACAGAATAGGAGAACATATTTGTAAATCATAGCTTACATAAACATAGCATCTACAAATATACTGAACTCTTACAACTCAATAATAGAGAAGATAACACAATTTAAAAATAGGCAAAAGATTTAAATAGACATTTTTCCAAAAAAGATATCTACAAATAGCAAACATCCACATAAAAACATGTCCAACTTCTTTAACCACTGTAATTTTATATCTTTGCTTATAGCATGATTATTCACACAATCTAGGTATTCAGTAATTATTGATAAAATATTCCATAAACTAGAGGGAATCTAGCACTTATTGCACACCTTTTATATTCTGAGTACTATTTAAAGCGCTTTACATATAAAACCACTTGAGATACTACCTCACATACACCAAGGATGGCTATAATAAAGCAAAACAGAAAATAGCAAGTGTCAGCCAGGATGTGGAGAAATTGGAACTTCATACATTGCTGACAGGAGTAGAAAATGGTACAGCTGCTTTGAGAAATAGTTTGACAGTTCCTAAAAAGATTAAGTGGAGTTACCATATGACCCAGCACTTCTACTTCTAGGTGTATACAGAAACAAAAACTGAAAATGTACTTCTTCAAAAACTTGTACACCAATATTCATAGCACCATGATTTTTGGTGGCCACAAGGGAAACAACCCAAAATTCATTAACTGCTGAACAGATACACAAAATGTGCTATGTCCATACACTAAAGTTCTGGCTATAAAAACGGGTGAAATATTGCTCCATGCTATACCATGGATGAGCCCTGAAAACATCATTCTAAGTAAATAAATCAATTGCAAAAAGTCATATATTGCATGATCCCTTTTATATGAAATGCACAGAATAGACAAGCCCATAGGAATAGAAAGTATTCTATTCCTAGTTTCTGGGGGCCAGGAGGCAGGGAGGTAGAGTGACCATTCACAGGTATAGAGTTGTTTGGGATGATGAAAATGGTTTTGAATTCGACAGTGATAGTTGCACAACTTTGTGAATATACTAAAAACTCCTGAATTGTACATTAAAAATGGTGAAGATTATGGTATATTAATTATACATCAATTTTCTGGTAATCTGAACAACTAATTTGAAGACAACAATATGCAATATAACAACCATTGTTGAATTCGTACCATCTTGATTAGTGAAACTGTATTGTTTCTAAGTTTTTTATTATCTTTTATCTTCTTAATTGTTTTATCAACCTTGCATTCGTACATCTGGTAATCTGAGCAACTTCGTTGAAGATAATAATATGTACTATAACAACCATTGTTCATTTCCTATCATCTTGTTTTGAAATTCTGTATTGCTTTTATTGGTTTCTGTATTTTGTTTTTATCTTTGTTATTTTGTTTTCTTTTCTCTTTAAAATTAAAAAAATTTTAAATTATACATCAATTTAAATAAATATTCAAATCCAGGTCTATCTGGTTCTCGAATGTAAATACTTAACCACTATACTTGCCAACTGTGTTAATTATATAGAGTTTATCAACTTTATTAAACTGCTTATTCTTTTCAATTTTTCTAGGTCAGTGATTCCCTGTCTAGGTTTTGCAATATCCTGAGATAATTTTAATGATCAACAGATGTCACAAAATTCTCAACTCCAAATTTCTGTTCACTTAAAAATATTTAAATGATTCCTGAAAAATACCTCACACCTATCATCACAAAATACATTTAGCAGGAAGAAGTCACATGACAAAAATATATTGCAACTTTAAAACTTTTTCCCATTTTTTATTTTTATTGGTACATAATGATCACATTCTTTATGGGGCACCTTGAAAAATTTGGATCATTTATGTATGCAAAATTAGGGAGCAGGCCCAGGACAAAGACAGAATGTAAACCTAACAGGGTATAACGTCAATGACAGGTAATCGTGAAATTTTCCAGAAAACTCAATGGTTTGTCATTAAAATGTATTAATAAAATTCCTGGGAGGACAGAACCATTTGTCATATTGAGAAACAAATGAAAACTAGGCATGGTGGCACATGCCTGTAATTTCAGTACTCCAGAAGGATCATGAGTTCAAGGACAGCTGAGCTATGTAGTGAACTGCTGCCTCAAAAACCAAGGAAAAAAGGAAGGGAGGGAGAGAGAGAAGGAGGAAGGGAAGAAAGGAGGACATGAAGAGACAAGTCCTGCATGTGCTTAATTTTCTTCCAAATCATTTAGTTACTGCTGTGTAGTCAAATATGTATGTTTATGTATTTGCCTTTGCTTTATTATACTATAATTGTAATTGTTTCTGTATGGTTTGTCTTTATCCTGTACCCATCTTCAGGCTGAGAACTGTCAAAAAAGGAAATGAATGAGAATAAACTCACTGATGAGGTATCAGAAAGCTCTGTGCCCGGGTAGAAAAAAGTTTCAATGACAGTGGTTAAGATTTTTAAAATGTATTCTATACTCACAAGATGATTTTAGCATTTCCCTCCAAATCCAGCATTTAGCTAACTGTGAGAGAGAAGCTGTGATCTGACTTGCAGAATTCTATCATTTCAAATGTTATTTGAACATAATTAATTGCCACAGCTGCAGAATGTGGCTTTGGGTTCTCACTTCCTCCCTGAGGAGCCAGTCTACCCTCCGCCACAGAAAATCCTTGAGTGTGAAACCAGACCTGATCTCTGAGCTGTACACTGTACACTGATAATTGAGCTGGATTGTAGGGTTTTATTTTTTAATGTTCTATTAAAAATAAATATTCTTCAGGATAGTAACATTAACCTCAGAAAACTTCCTTAAAATACTAGAAACCGCCTCCCTGCCTTGGAGAATGAGCAAATGAGTCCTGGCTTAATCTATTTCCTCAACTATAAAATTTTGTTCAAGTTGGACTAGAATCAACAGATGATTCCTTTAAGATGCTTTCTAGCTCTAAGTCTTATTATTATAGAGTTGTTATCGGTTGCCACACAGAAAAACACCTGGATTATTGTAAACCAGCTCACAAAAACACATACTGTATCTTATTTATTCGTATAGCTAGAAAGTCTAACAAGTGTATGGACATCATCATCTCAGGGAGTGGAAATAAACAAAATTTATGATTTTCTTTCAGTTACGTCAAGGTGTTCAAGGACAGTGAGAGGCTCAGTGAGTTGCACCTCAAGGAAGACACAATAACTATTCCTGTGGACGTTCATGGAGACTGAAGGAGTCCCATGTCAGTATAAACTAATGACACACCTTTTGTGAAAAAGAAGACCATCAAATCCTAAAATATTATGATTAGTAAAGACCCTTTTGAAGTTCAAAAAAGATAGTTTCAGAACATAAAAGGCAACCGATGTATAGAATTATCACTCTATAGAATAAGGGCTAAAAAGAGAAACCCTGAAAAAAAGGAATAGGTGGTCAGTAATCAGAATGAATAGTAATAGCCACCTTACATTTGCATAGTACATTCCACTTTTCAAATGAGTTCAAAGCCATTACCTCATTTAATCCTCATAACAGAGCCTAGTAGTTGCCCTGGTTGTAAAATGAATTAGTTGAGCAATCCCAAGTAAGACATTTAAACTTTTCAGGCCACAGGTTCTTCATCTATTGAATTAAAAAAAAACCTACCCTATACACCTCACAGGCTCTTGTGAGGATCATGTGAGGATAAAATAAAATTATTATCCTGTTTTACAAATATTAATATACATTCACAGAGCATATTAAAATGCTGTAAATGTTTGGAAATTCACCCCTAAACACATGGTTGACATAATGGAGGACAATCACACTTCTGAAAAGACTTCCAGAGGGCCATGGGTCTAACTGCGATATGTCTTATGCTCATGTGGCTTGCCCCTTAGGCTACAATCCTCCCCGACAGGGAAGAACTGTCTCAGTTCTTTTCTCTTAAGCTTTCAAAATACACAAGGATAACTCAAGTTTGAAGGTTGATTACCAGAACCAGTTCCTGTGTAATAGATTCTTAAAGCCTACTTAATATTTTATAGTTCATGGATTTAATGGTATTTTCCTTTCAATAATTAGCTCCTAAATCCAACTATTGGGTATTTTATGCAATACAGTTATCATAAACATTAAAATGAATATCAAAATAGCAGAACTAAAGGTGCCAAATCTGGTACAAATGCAAAAGATTAATCTAAGTAACCAAGAAATGAATTTGTCAGGGTAACACCTGATACTTGATGGGAGTTCAAGCCCAATTTATAACACTATCACCTTAATGCAGATTATTCTTGCAAGGTTATAAGGTTGAGGAACAAATGGAGAACGAACTTACCTATTGCTTCCAATACAGCTTTTCGTCTGTTCTAGGGCAGCTTTTCCCAATCTGTTTCCCAGTGAAATAGTTGTGAATTTTAAAAGTTCCGTGCTCCACCTGATGGGCAGT
>PVLD010036324.1:0-11058 GCA_004027595.1 Dinomys branickii | reverse complement strand
AGACTCCTGGCGGCTATTATGCTACCACAAAAACTAGCCATAGTACACTGTAATAGCCACCAAAAAGGCACAGGCCCTATAATACAGGGCAACAACCATGCAGATAAAGCTGCAAAGCAGGCGGCCCTAAGTGCCCCCACCACTCTGCTTCTGGAGGTCAATGATTCATTAGAGGCACGTCCAAGTGTGCCTCTTCGAGTTCCAAAAATGGGAAAAACAGAACTTCTAGCCTACTTCCAACAGGCCCATAAGTTAACTCACCTGGGGACAAAAAAGTTATGCTTATTGGCCAAAAATCAATTAACAGATAGCCAACTGTCAGCCACTCAAATTCAAGAGCTGGCAGAACAAGTCACTAAAAGTTGCCAAGCCTGCCAGGTTGTTAACGTTTTTCCCTTCAAATCCCTAAAAGGAAAGAGACTACGAGGAACCCGACCAGGACAATTCTGGGAAGTGGATTTTACAGAGATAAAACCAGCCAAATATGGACTTAAATATTTGTTAGTTTTTGTAGACACTTTCTCAGGATGGACTGAGGCGTTTCCCACCAAAAGGGAAACTGCACTGACAGTGGTTAAAAAATTAATGGAAGAGATCTTTCCTCGTTTTGGCCTGCCAAAGGTAATTGGGTCTGATAACGGACCGGCGTTTGTGGCTCAGGTAAGTCAGGGAATGGCCAAGATATTGGGGATTGATTGGAAACTTCATTGTGCCTATAGAGAGAATGAATAGAACAATCAAAGAGACCTTAACCAAATTAGTCAATGAGACTGGCTCTAAAGACTGGACTATGCTCCTACCCTTTGCTTTGTTCAGGGCAAGAAACACCCCTTCTTCCCAGCCACCAAATTTGACTCCCTTCGAGATCCTGTATGGGACCCCTCCCCCTATTCGAGACCTCAGCCCTTTATCTAAAGACACACATTTATCTCACACTCTTTTAACTGATAGACTCCAAGCTTTAGACCAAATTCAAAAGGTCCTGTGGCGCCAACTCTCTTCAGCCTACCAGCCGAGTGATGGACCTACACCCCATCAATTCAACGTGGGCGACTTCATCTACGCCCGTCAACACCCAACACCGACCCTAGAACCTCGTTGGAAGGGACCCTAGCAAGTACTCCTGACTACACCTACGGCGGTTAAAGTTGATGGCATCGCGTCCTGGATCCATGCATCTCACCTCAAGCCAGCACCACCACCGTCGGAGCCTCAATGGAAACTGGAAAAGACTGAAAATCCCCTCAAGTTACGGGTTCGTAGGGCTACTGCTACTCCTCCTCCTTCCCCTAGGAGGATCCAATCCCAACCCCCATCAACCTTGGAAGTGGACCCTAACTAGGTGGGAGGATAAAAAAACTTTACACACCTGGGAGGGTGCGGAGGGACCATCCTTTCTCATATCCACCTGTGACTTAACTACTCACCGGCCTTGCTGTGACCAAATCCCCATTTATATGTGTCCTGCCTCCAATCCTGGTAAGGGTTACTGCAACAGTCCGGGACACTATTACTGTGCTTATTGGGGCTGTGAGACCTTAGCCATTACTTGGAACGTAGCCTCCCCCGACCCGCACCTAAAGATAGGAAAAAAGCCCAATTGTGGCATCTCCTACTGTAAACTGGGTACACCAGATTTAGACGAAATTGAGGCAGGGCGAAAAATCATGGTGTCTCCTAATTGTCGAAAGATGTATTTCATTAATGTCACTACTCCCACTGACCCTAAATGGCTCACTGGAATGACATGGGGAATTAGATATTACGAAGATAGTACGGATAGGGGAGGACTAATCCTGATCAAAAAGCAAAAAATTCCCCAAAAAGGGATTGGGATAGGACCTAATTCGGTGATTGTTAAGACTAATTCCCCCCTTCAACTGAGACCTACAACCACTCTCAGAACCTCACCCCCACAGGTTCTCCAAACCTCCACCAGTACTCCAATCCATACACCCTCCCCACTAGATCCAACGGGTCTTGGTGACCGATTGTATAACCTAATTCTGGGAGCCTATTCAGTTCTCAATCACTCCCAAGCTGACCTTACACAGTCATACTGGCTTTGCCTGTCTGCTTCACCACCCTATTATGAAGGGATAGCTATAAACGAATCATATACTACCCTCTCTTCTAGCTCGTCCTGTGACTGGGACAATGATCACAAACTTACCCTGTCTGAGGTTACGGGTCAAGGGACCTGTATAGGTAATCCTCCGTCCCACGCTAAAACTTTGTGTGCTACTATTAATCAAATCCAAGAAGAAGTTAAATTCCTTCAACCTCCCTCCGGTTTAAAATGGGCATGTGACACTGGAATCACCCCCTGTGTGTCTACAAGGGTTTTCAATAATTCTGCTAACTTTTGTATATTGGTCTCTATATACCCCCGGATCCTCTACCATTCGGAGACGGAGCTAATAGCTAAACTATCAGGCCAAACTAGATACAAAAGAGAGCCAATTTCAATCACTCTGGCGGTGCTTATGGGAGCCACAGCGGTGGCCAGCATAGGCACAGGGACAGCTGCCATTATACATGGCAACCAACAGACTAGTCAATTACAAGCCGCAATAGACCAAGACTTAAAGGCCATAGAAACGTCTATCATGGCCCTCCAAAACTCTCTAACCTCCCTTTCAGAAGTAGTTCTACAAAATAGACAAGGACTTGATTTACTCTTTCTTAAAGAAGGGGGATTATGTGCGGCTTTAAGAGAACAATGCTGTTTCTACGCAGATCACTCTGGGGTTGTTAAAGAGTCCATGGCCAAACTCAGGGAAAGATTGGACCAAAGACAAAAAGAACGAGAAGCCCAACAAGGCCTATTTGAATCTTGGTTCAGCCAGTCCCCATGGCTTACCACCTTACTGTCGGCTTTAACGGGGCCCTTAATAGTACTGCTCTTAACAGTAACCATAGGGCCCTACATCCTAAATAGAATAATAAATCTCCTATGGAGTCAGATTGGTAATGTAAAACTGATGCTTATCAGACAACAATATGCAATTCTCGATGATCCCAACAACAGACACCCCGATCTCTAGGATTAGAGATTCACAAAACAAAAAGGGGGCAATGTAAGAGAAATTTTCTCTAGTAACAATGATACATGAGCTGTGCTAAACCACCCTCCTCCCCCACCCCCTTCCGGGAGTTAAGCTATTACAACGTGTAGCCGCCCAAGGACAGAGTAAACCAGAGGGCCTGAGCTGTGAAGATAAGGACGAACCTCATGACTAAGGAATTTGTAAAATATGCCTTTCCTGCGCTACTTCTGTCCATATTAGGAAACAACCTCTGCCTCTAACCCCAGACCTCCACGTAGTTATTTCCCCCAATGAATGTAAAAGCCCCTTTTAAAGTAACCAATGCCATCTGCTTCTGCAACCGCGCTTGCAAAGACCCCTCCTCCCTTTGTTCTAAAACATATAAGCCCTACTCGGGCCCGACTCGGGGCTCTCTGTTCCTGTGTGTTCAGTGAGCCCCACGCATGCCTGGATAATAAAGACCCCTTGCAAATTGCATGAGTGAGTGTCTGTTGGTGTCTTCCTATACGCGGTGGGCATCTGCACCCCCACAATATTTTGACCCGTCATCACTAATGCAGTCCCTGATGCAGCTAATGAAGACAAGTTAAAAGTGAGTGGTTTTATGAGAATATCTTACTTATTCATGGCAGGATGTTTTTGATAGCGGATTCTCCACCACATATCTAATAACTTACACTTCCTATCAATCAAGGATACATCCTGTATTAAATCCAAAACATTATCAAAATAGTTAAGTTCAATATTTTTCTGTGTCATTGGAAGGCAAAATCCTAATGACATGTGTCTTGGTTACTTTTCTCTCATTGCTGAGACAAAATACCCAAAGCCCAAAATGAAGGAAGGAAAGGTTTATTTAGCTTACAGTTTGTGGAGGTCAGTCCATACTTGGCTGTCTCAGAGACAGAGTGGCACATGGCAGAGGGCAAACTGTTCACGGCAGTAGAGCACAGCAAAAACCACAGGCAAAAGGGAGGAATGGCTGCAAGCAGCCTCCTTTTCTTCCCTACATTGTAAACAACCTACCCCACCCAGGGGTCGTGAAACTCTCACACAATCTCCATGCCCTCCTCTTCCACAGGCCCAGGATGTTTACAAAGGAAGCACCCCAGCTTCCTCCTGAGTCACTCAGCTAAACCTCTAGATTCCCCAAGTTGACACAATGTATCAACCATAACAACATCAGAAATAATAATTATGAACAATAGCAATTCAGAAGGTGGTGCAAGGTTGTTATAAGCAAGACTCAGAACATCATAATGAAAATGACGTAGATTGTGGAAACAAAAAGGCCAGGTAAGTTTCCTGAGCTTTCTTCCTTGTGGTCCTTTTCTGGAACATTCTTTTGATTCTCTGCATCATACTTATAAGAGTTTGATATTTTTCTTCGTTGTTAGTTTGTGATCTCTCTCCTTCCGGGGATGTGAAATCTTCATGACAACAAAAGTGTAGACCTATAAATTTCATAACGTACAGTTGACACATGACTGAATATGTAAATGAATTAGTAAATTTTGTAGTGAGCAGCTGTTTGGCATTGGGCTTTTTTTGGTGCTCTGTATTTGCATTTGTAAAATAGCACTAAATAATCACTTTCTGTATGATTTATGCTGTTTTTAAGTATAAAGTAAAGCAAATCATACTGCCTAGTGACAGAAAGTGCAGAAGAGATTAGGAAATGGCAGCTAGTTGAGTAAATATGGTATACTTATTCTCACAGATGATTGTACATCTCCTCTTCCTTGTTGAATTTGGCAATCAATGTAGCCAAAAGCAATGAAGATGCAGCACATCTGAACAGAAGCTTTGCTGCCCAAGGTCTTTCTTGCATGAGAATGTGGCTGTTTCAGATTAAGGTCATCTCTTCAGTCTGGATCCAACCATAAACATGTGCGGAACAGACCCTGACCCAACCGTTAGCTTGAACTTGGATTCAGAGATCGTCAGCTAATTTGTAACATGAGCAACAACAGACTGCCCCTGGCTTAGTGGTCTTCTTAAACTTTTTTAACATTTTATTTGTACTTGTTTGCAGTTCATATACATGCAATCATCTTGGGGAATGGGTATGTGAACATATTACAGCATGTTTCTTTCTTGCTTATTAAATTCCCTTTGCTTCCCTTCCCTCTCTCTCTCTCCTCTTAGTGATCTCTTGATTTAATTTTTTTTTCAAATTGATCATTATGGTGAAAAAGAGGTAGACATTTAGTATCACTGAATTTTAAGCCATGCTTTGAATTTTGATCTTATCTTCTAGTCAGTGGTGTCCAGTGTGATGCTCTTTGGCTCTGAGGCAGCAGTGGCGAGCTGACAACTGAGACCCACAGTGAACATGTGTTACTATGCTGTGATGATGAGTAGGTTAGCTGTGAGGTAGTAAATCCATTTTTAACTTCTGATTTTACAATTTCCAATGAATATTGGAATGTAGCCCTATTGTATGTCAAGGAGCAGCTTTCTTCATTATTGCCAGCTACTAAGATTTTAGAGTGGCCCAACAGGATAAACTATTGAATGCTGACTACCAGAATGTGTATAAGATCTCGGGAGTGAGTGATCCAACAGAATGAGCTGGAACTATTTCTCAAAGAAAGAATGTTTGGTAGTGCATATGAAGATGAAATTTAGCTGACAGAGGAAAACAAAGTTTTCTTGTCATGAAAATAGGTTGCAAAAAATGTCTGGTCCCTCGTTGAGCACATCAGTGTCTTACCTGGTTTTACTGTCTTTAGTCTTTGATTCTTCTCCTCACTCCTGCTACATGCTACTCAGAATCTTAACAATGAGTGCACAGAGCAGACCATGGGACAGTTCTCAAGACCAAGCAAATAATGAACTTTGAGTAGAACTTCCGTCATTTCTGTTACAGATTTTATCCTCCTACTGCAATGGAATTACTTGATTCGGTTCCTTGAAATGGTTCTCCTATATCCTGCTTTGCAAGCCATATACAAACTCCTTTGTCTGATAATTCTTTGTGTGTAAGATCACCACATTCTCACTGTTTGTATGTGAAGTCCTTCCCAGTCTTAACGAGATAGCTCAAGAGCTGGATAGTCTACTATCTTCATCATCTTAGAATTTTCAGGACAGTGTCTTTATTTAAATACTTTTATATTTGGCGATTAACAAAATGCCTGGCATATAATACATGTCCAACTAATATATGTTATTGTGGGTTCAATTCACATATCAATTCAAAGATCAGAAAACATGAGATGAAGCATTGTCTGTAATGTCTTGCCTATCTTGAACATGATATGTTTCATAAAATTTCTCATCACTGTGCGTCAGATGCTGTTTGCTCTTCCCCAGATCTTCAGTTGACATGGGCCAGAATTACGTCAAAATCTAGATAGGCTTAACAAAAGCAAAGGAAAGGAAGAAAAGAAAAAGAAAGATCTTCATGCTGAGTGATTTTTGAAAGACATAATGATAACATCTGGCTATATGTATCTCTAGATTAGTATTACCCATGACAAATTGTGAAGGAAATTACTACAATTAGTATCAAAAGAAATGAGAACCACCTCCTTTTCAACATATTCTCCAAGAAGACTTGAGCAGGTACAAGATTAAAACAAATCCCTGGTGTTTGTATACATAAAAAATAGCTACACATGATCCAGCATGATCCTATGAGAGGTAGGAAGTTTTAAGATTGAATTACACTTTGCTCTCAGAGACAAAAATAATATGCAAGTCATGAAGAAGCAAAAAGGATATATTAGTGTTGCATTTTCAAAAAAATGTGGCAAGAAGAAAAAGAAATCTCCAAAATGTGTGAAAAAAATAAAAAATTCATCTCTCATGCTATACGGAGTGTTCTTATAGCAGATCTTTTCATTTGGGCTTATAAATGCTTATGTGCTTGTAACATATGATGTTTGGCTTATAGAATTTGGAAAAGATTAATTTCTCATTTTGCTTTTGTAGATCTTCAATAGGAGGAATACATTTTATTTTGGTGCCAACAAAAGCATGTTACAAGGAAGACCTACTTAACTGCCACAAACAACTGAAATGCTGAATAGACCATCAATAATTCATAGGCACTGTGTTAAAGGAAAAGATTGCTTGACTCTATAAAATGATTTCTACCTTGGTGCAGAACCAATGAATTGTTCTTCATTGGTCTCTTTGACTTATTCCTACATGGGTCCTCAACATAGAAAATGTTTGTTTCTACCAATGCTATCCCAACTTCGAATAGAAAAATATCTCAGAGTCAGTTCTGTCTTAATGGAAGCCAAACAAGTGTTAAATTTATAAACTATTATGAAGTAGAGAAATGGATTATATGCACACAGTGTATTTAGATCGCTTCTCCTTAAATCCTTTTTCATTTATGATGTAGAAACATAGGTAATCTGAAAAGAGTTACTTGATCTGTATATTGGCAAATCCAAATACTAAGATGATTGGGTCAGATACTCTTGCAACTAGTTTTTCTCCAATTCTTTGCCCATGGCTTATGGTTGCAGTGATTAGTTGTAAAAGATTCTGAATGGACATAACATTTCAAGGGAACTTGCAGTTCTAAACACTACTTTGGTAAAATTTCTTGAAGTTACCCAGACTCCTTACCATAATAGCTTTGATTAAATGAATAGAGGTCAGTAATGTACCAAACTTCTCTTATTTCAAGGCAGACATGTTCTTGTATGTATACTGTCATTAGAGGACCAAGAGACACTTTGGGAAGTGAAAGAGGAAATAAAATATGTTCAAGGAATGGAAAGATTACCAGGAATTAGAGCTCAGCTACAATAATGTATATAGGATTGTTCCACAGAACTAATTTTGCAAGTCTCTTGTGGGTGACAGAGAATGATTATGAGAGTACTGTGATGTACAGGATGTTTCCATTAGGTTTGGTAAATTTGCATTATAGGTTCAATGTAACATGAATAATACATGGTAAGTTCTCTCCAAAGAATTTCTAGCTGAAGTGAGTGCGCACAAGAAGTAACCCGTGAAGTCATATTTTAACAGGACTTGGTAATGGCCTGGTTGGCCTTACTCACACCCAAAGAAACTCTGGGGTTTGTAACTTGTCACAGGTTAATGCACAAGCAAGAGAAGTGAATTCGATTTAAATTTGAAGCTGGGTTTCTATGTGAAGATGCAAATACTAGCATGATATCTCTAGCTCTTCCATGTTGCTCTATAAAGAAAAAAAAAAGACTCTTACTTCTAATGCAAGATCACCCCCACTACATCAATTTTCTCTCACCAAATGATAAGTAGACAATGGAGAAATAAAAACACTTGGCTTCAAGGGAAAGGATGATCAGATGCGAAAGTTGTTGAGGATCAACAGAGGTTGAGGGCCTTTCTGTAAGTCAGGATCCATGCTGACTTTGGTACATTATCTCATCTTGACAAGCTTAATACAAAGGGATTGTCCCTGAAAAATAGACACGTGTCACAAGGGTTAGATGGGGATAGCTACAAAGTGCTGGCATCTGATTTCACTCTCCATTCTCCTCACCTCCACACCACACTGTTATATGATAAAAACTATGAATTTTCAAGTCTGGTTATAAAAAGCCACTCTTGAGGAAACAGCACTGCCTGAATCAGAAGGAAAATAGAAAAGCTTTTTATCACTCACCGGTCAGAACTAGTTGAAAAGTTGTGAGGAGTAGGCATAGAGAGGATGAGTGCTTATCCCAAGTGTCTTGGTTACTTTCCTTTCGTTGCTGAGACAAAACACCCAACACCCAAAATGAAGGAAGGAAAGGTTTATTTAGCTTACAGTTCATGGAGGTCTCAGTCCATACTTGGCTGGTTCAGAGGCAGAGTGGCACATGGCAGGGGGCAAACTGTTCATGGCAGCAGAGTACAGCAAAAGCAACCAGCAAAAAGGGAGGAACGGCTGCCAGCAGCCTCTTCTCTTCCTTTACATTGTAAACAGCCTACCCCCACCCAGGGGGCGTGCAGCTCTCACACAATCTCCATGCCCTCCTCTTCCGCAGGCTCAGGATGTGTATAAAGTAAGCACCCTGGCTTCCTGCTGAGTCACTCAGCCAAACCGCCAGACTCCCCAAGTTGACACAATGTATCAACCATAACACCAAGGCGGCTGAAAGAGGCCTGCAAAACTGCTGGCCCCTTATAAGGCCTGGAAGATGGCATGATGTATGTGGGGGGACAACTTGTACTGTCCTAAAAGCCCTGTAAGCACTGGAGAATTTCGAGCTGAAGCAAGTGCACCCAAGAAGCTACTCTTTTTTTTTTCTTTAATGTGCCTTACAATTGCATCAATTCTTATCTCTGCCAATGGAAAATCTAAAAATTCAACCTGAATTCCTCCTCCTTCTTCTTTTTCCCCGTTCTACCTCATTGCTTTTGGTGGTAAATTATTATTTCTTGTTAATCTATGTTCTGATCGAGTGTACCTGCTCCTCCTGCTGGATCTGTGCTTCATGCTGCTCAGGTCTGTATTGTGCTGATGTGAATACAAATGGGGCAAGGAAATGACTCCTGAGGATGGCATGATACTCTGCATGTTTACAGGACTTGGCCAATGGCATCCATCACCAGCAAGGTGGAAGACAAGAGGAAGAGTTTGAGTTCAAGCTACTTGGAAAATAACATAAACCATTAATAAGTGGCCTTCGCTACGATGTGCTTAGTAAGAACAGAGACTCAATTGGGTTATCTTTACTCTGTGTTTAAAATGGCCTAAAATAGACTTGATACAATGTAAAGGAATTGACATAAAAAAGAGGAAAGAGGTTAAGGCTGTTGTAGTTTGGTGTTGTGCAAGGGGAACAACGCAATACAGGACAATAGTTTATCAGATTATTGAAGACGGTCACCCAAAGAATCATATACAAAAAGAGAATGCAGGAAATCTGTCCACACAACGAAGACCAAAGAATCCAGCTGAAGGCCTGGATTTCACAATAATGTCCTGCATGAGTCCAGTTGAAGGTCTAGAGCCCATAACAGTACCTCCCATGAGGTCAATTGCAGGCCTAGTGCCCATAACAATGTCTCATGTAGGTGTGTTTCAAGGATCTGTGCTGGAAAGGCCCAAAGGTTATTGGTGGAAATTACCTAGAAAGTCTGTGCCGCCGTGATGAAGGATCTGGGCCAGCAGGCTGAGGGATCTGCACTGGAGTCAAGAAGTGATGCTCAGAGTGACAACCAGAGCTCCCCCAGAATGCACCACAGCCATCCTCAGCAACTATGAGGTTCTGAGCTCCTTGGATGATGCAGAAAGCCAAGTTCCCATCAGGAAAGACAGCGCAACTAGCTTCTTCAGGAGCAGTGCATCATCCTTCCATCTGGAGCCAGGAAGCAATGCCCAAAGTGAGGACCAGTGCTGCCCCAAAGTGAACTGAAGCCATTCTCAGTGACAACAAGATCTCAAGCTCTTCAGATGATAACAGCTGAGTTCATCAAGAAAGCCAGCAGGACAAGCTCCTCCAAGAGAACCAGCAGCTCCTTACAGCTTCTAACCGCAACCAACAGCCTCTACCAGCTCCCAATAGCCTCTCTCCTTCTTCTCCAGTTCTCCAGTTTTGCCTCTTATTCTGCCAGCGATAATCCTCAGGTGGGCCTCCCACACCCAGCACCACACTGGTTCAACTCAGCTAGGTGTTACAACTTGACCACCAGTTGTCAATCCACCACAGAGCCTCTCTTTCTTCCTTCCTTCCTTCCTTCCTTCCTTCCTTCCTTCCTTCCTTCCTTCCTTCCTTCCTTTCTTTCTTTCTTTCTTTCTTTCTTTCTTTCTTTCTCTCCCTTTCTTTCTTTTGTTCATTCTTTCTCTCTTTCTTTTTCTTTCTCTCTTTTTCTTTCTTTCTTTCTTTCTTTCTTTCTTTCTTTCTTTCTTTCTTTCTTTTTCTTTCTTTCTCTCTCTCTCTCTCCCTCTTTCATTTTCTTTCTTTTTCTTTCTTTCTCTCTTTCTAGCAGATGCTTTCTGTTTTTCTATAACCTATGGCTCCCACTGATGGATCTTGCTAAGACTTGGTATTGAAAAGTTTCCAAA
>PVLD010036323.1:0-11059 GCA_004027595.1 Dinomys branickii | reverse complement strand
GTGATGAGCAATTGTTTACAGGCTGCGAGAGGAAGTCGTCTCTACCAAGTGTTGTGTACACACACCAACTCCACACAAGCAAGCAGATTCTTATGTACTACAAACATGTACTAATACAAAGGAAATTTTAACAATAACATACCAGACTTCAAACGTTCTTTGTCACCTTGTGGAGTACAGATTTTATGTAGAAAAATAACAATTAATGTATGTGTGATAGAATATTTTGTGGATTTTTTCTCATATTTGCATTATTAGGCTCATTTATTGATTGACCACATAAGATAAATCTTCCAGAAAGTATTTGAGCAGGAGACCTCATTTGTGATCTTCCAGATGTAATACATGAGGTTTAAAGTCATCTTGGTGTCTCCACGTGAAGGTTATTTTTATGGGTCAGCTTGATTGACATAATGCCTAGATAACTTTTCAAGTACTATTCTTGATATTTCTGTCAAGGTGTTTTTTTAAATGAGATTAATACCTTATCAAGATACTTTCTACAATGTGAATGGACCTGATCTATTTAGTTAAAGACCTTTAACAAACAAAGACTAATCTCACTTAGGTAAGAAGGAAAGTTGCTCAAATTGCAACCTTTTCCTTCAGCTTGCTGTCCTTTCCTGCGGACTGTGAAGTTCTCACGTCTCCAAAACAGGTTGAATTATTTTCTTAAAGTAAATCAGCCTTTCTCTGTCCCTGTCTCTCTACACAGGTACACACTAGCAAATGGACCTGCTGTTGCTTCTGTTTCTCTGGAGTGCCCTGACTAATAAACTCTGTATCGATAGATTGTCTGAAAGGGCTTTGTACTGATCACTGATGTTGCCCTTGGACTGGGGAGAGTATTCTAAAAAACTCACGTGAAGAACCTCTATGGAGCCAGAAATTGCCCTGCCCTAAGACATTGCGAGCAATATCAGCAAGACCCCTTAAGGCCTGTGCTTTGAAGTTGTCTTACACTTGTGTAGGTTCTACTAGGTCAAAAGGAAAGGGAATTGTGACAGCCGGTTGCCAATAAAAAGGAATACTCTCGCGGGACCCTCCACTTCAACAGCTTCATGAATAATTCTTCCTGCGGTAAATTTTTCTTTTTTCAATATAAATTATGATTTCATTGCATTTTATGTTTTTGTTGATATTTTGGGACATTTGCAATGTTCCATGTCATGTTTATAAATGAATTCTGTATGTCCATTAGTAAATATAATTGTTTCCACAACTGTTTGAAGCACACAACACTGTTACCTCCACTTTTAATGGAAAATACCTAAGTCCTGGAGAGCTCGGGTGCATTGCTCAGTGTTACTCATGGGCTTAATGACACAGCCAGCACTCGCATGAAGGCTGTGTAAGTGCTATATGTTCAATTATAATGTAACTAAAACTTTATTTTTTTAAAGTATCAATTTTGTTTTTTCCCTTTGAATTATGAATGTGATACTACAAATTGATCTGATTATCAATGAATATCCTTTCCATTTTACCAGTTGGTGGCAATAAATTTCTATCACCTTTCATTTTCTACACAGAAAGCAACACAAAAAATTGAATAAAAATGTTATCAATACATTCCAAAATATTATCAAAATGAAATAAATAATAGATATTCATTAATAAGAAGCATTTAAAATAATTTATATAATTTACATGCTAACAGAACAAAGGAGAAATTTATGAAATCATTTTCATTGGGAAAAATGAGTTGAAATCTGACTCAATTCTGATAAAAACAAAGACATTTGGTAAAAGTGAAAGTACGACATATTTTCCTTTTATGGATAATATTACTTTTATTGACTTATAAAGCCGGAGCTTAATATAAATGATAGTGTTACAGTTATTTATTACACTTGAAAACAAAGAAGAGTGTCCTTGTTAATATTGGAAACAAGCATTTGGAAACTTTGACAATATAATTAGACAAACTATATCCAGTAATGTAAAATTTGCAAACAAGGTGTAATCTATGTTTAGGTGTAACTCATATTAATTTATATGTGGAAAACTAACAAAATACAACACAGTGTATGTAGAAAGCTATAAAATGTAATTTAACACATGGGAAGAACTTTGGAAACACAAATAACCAGTAGAAACTAATGTGAAATAGTTAAACTGTTCCTTATACTAACAAAAAAAAAAAAAAACCACTAGGCACACATTTAAGATAATATATAAAATGTATCTGCGAAACAATTAGAAACATTCCAGAAATATCTGTTAGGAGTCACTTTCCATTAAGTAAATTAGTGCTTTTCTTCCCATCCCCTTTAAATTCTTCTTCATTCTACTTTTCCACATTATTTTTTCCTGCATGTCCATGTACTGAATATAGAATAAGAGATTATTTTGTATTAATTATAATCTGTAAATACTGTCAGACACTGAGGATACTGGAATATGATAAAGGAAAGATTTTTAAGTGGGTAACATTTATAACTGCATTTACTTCAGTATAACTGGAGGAAATACCTGTGTTAAAAAAGGTAGCTCTTCTGTTTATTTTTCAGTATACCAGGTGTTACGGTTCTAATGTAAGGATGTCTTTGTAACTGTAAACTGGTTAAGGAAATGTGTCTGGTTGCCAAGTTGACAAGGGGTGGAATGTTATGGTTGATACATTGTGTCAACTTGGGGAGACTAGAGGTTTGGCTGAGTGATTTAGTAGGAAGCCAGGGTGCTTACATTGTACACACCCTGAGCCTGTGGAACAGGAGGGCCTGGAGATTGTGTTAGAGCTACATGCCCCTGGGTGGGGGTAGGCTGTTTACAAAGTAAGGGAAGAAAAGAGGCTGCTTGCAGCCGTTCCTCCCTTTTTGCTAGTTCTCTTTGCTGTGCTCTGCTGCCATGAAATGCTGCCCTCTGCCTTATGCCACTGTGCCTGAGAACCAGCGAAATATGAACTGAAACCTCCACAAAATGAAAGCTAAATCAACCTTTCCTTCCTTCATTTTGGGCATTGGGTATTTTGTCTCAGCAATGAGAAAAAAGTAACCAAGACACCAGGTCTGACAGTATGGGCCAACTGCTATAGAATTTCAAATAAGAAGGCAGTTAAAATTTGACTTCTTATAAGGAAGAATAACAAGTAAATGGTATAATCAACTGTATGGTGAGAAATGAAGTTTAAAAACAATCACAATAGTACACACACTGCCATTAATTTCCATCAAAATAGTCCCATGGCTTGAAGCACACTTATGCCATCATTGTGGCTACAGTGCAGTTCTTAAAGTTCTCTTCTACGAATGTATTTATGTGATGAGATGAACAAAATACAGGCACTTCTGTGCCACTCGCCATCAAACAGAGAATTCATAAAAGTACTACAGCATATCATCATCCATCTTATTTACCACCAGATCTGGCCCTGAGAATTTTGCTTCTTCCCTAAATTGAAAATGACCCTGAAAGGTAAACCATTTGACTTGACTCCGGACATTTAGACACTAAACACGGCACAACTGAAGATACAAAAGAGAAACTGCAGAACTACTTCAGAATGTGTGGTGCAGCACTGTGTTGACAGGCACAATTCCAAGGGGCCCATAAGATAGCACAAAGGTTTTGAAACTATTAATAAAACAGTATAGTAATAACATAATAGCTCACAACTTGAACCAGTTTAAGTATAAAAATTGAAATCCCTTTCAGAAAAATTTCAGAATTGATAAAAATAATATGTAGATCTCTGGTCTCTAAAATATGAATTTAAAGGTAAGGAAACAAGGATACAAACTCAAGGGAAACACTGCTGAAGGTAAAAAAAAATGGTAGTATGTAAAGTATGCACAGAACAGAATTTAAATATAGCACTGAAATATTAAACTGAGATTTTTAGGAATAGATATTTAGCTCAATATACTTAAAGACATACCTTATTATTAAGGTAATTCCTTATTATTAAGATATTATGAAGGCATCTTATTAAGATAATAATATCTTAATTATTAAGATGTTAATAAGATAAGAAATGGAATCCTGAACCTTCTCTTACCATAACCATAGATAAGGCAGTGAATTGATTTAGGTGAAAATAACAGAAAGCTATCAAGTCAGTCCCTCCAACTCAATGCTTTGCATCAGTATGGAAGGGGAATCATCTGGCATGTACTTGCTGGCTAGTGTGATGTCCTGGCTACTATCCTGATAAAAGAAAAAGACTCAAACTAATTTATTTTATTTTTCCGTATGCATACATGGTAGCCTTTCCATGGACACAAATATTTTGTTTTTAATAACTGCATATGTTATGTCTTTTGCCTTTTGGAACTATGAAAATAAAATCTGATGTAATATTATTATGTATTATTTTAGAATAATTTATCTTCTCCCCCTAAAATATTTGATAAAATTTTTTAAAATATTAAACATCAAATAAAAGCCAACAAGTCAGATTGTCAGGCAAGAAGAACAAAATTATTAGGGCAATTCAACTTGACGTACAGTGGTCCAATAGATCAGTGCTTTATTCTAAAGCAGAGGTTTACAATCTAAAATTATTGTAGGCGAGGGAGAGCCCTGGACAATATCAGAGGCCTTGGAGGCCACTCACTGCTCCCCTACACAACATCAAAGGAGCACAGCTGAACCACACATAGCTTCAGCAGCCTCGGTGACTGTGCCTTCACACCTTCCCCACTGACATGGGAACCTGGATGGGTCCTGGGCAAAGTCTGCAGACATAGGACCAGGACCTGCCCCTCTTGACCCTTGTGGAAGCCAGGCTGAACCCTGAACTGTTTTGGGAACCCCAGTGAGCCACCCCTGCCCCTCCCCAACCAGTGTGTCAACCAGGAGGAGCTGTGGAGAGCTTCAGGCTCCTCAGTGGCCGCTCCTCATTCTCTCACTGTAACCTTGGGGGAGTCAAGTTGAACTTCAGACAGCTTCACGGGTCTCAGTGACTGTGTTCTCAGTAGTATCCCACTGGTATGGGAACTCAGCTGGGTCCTGGGAAGTGCCTGGAGCCTCAATGAACAAGACCCGCCCACACTTGCATGCCTGAGGAACTGGGGCTGAAGCCAGGACAGCTTTGGGAAGCCCAAGTGGGAGCCAATTCGAGCCCCAGGCAGCTTTGGGAACATCAGCAATTGTACTCTGCCCCCATACACATGACATGAGCTCCCGTACACCATCACAGGAGCCCCCGTACACCATCACAGGAGCCTCTGTACACCATCACAGGAGCCCCTGTAAGCATCACAGGAGCCTCTGTAAACATCACAGAAACCATGCTGGACACCAGGGACCTCCAGGTCCTTGCCCCACCACTCCCACATCATCCTGGAAGTAAGGCTGAGCTTTACGGAACCTGCAGATCTTCAAACATGACACACAGAAGGAGCAAAATGCAACCTCAGACATTCACCCCACACAGAACAAGTCCAGGAGACATTGACACAAAAGAGCTTGAAAGTCATATACTTGAAATGTCTGAAATGATAGCAACTGAAGTAAAGAAACAACTCCATCAGGCCATAAAAGAGATCAGATGAGAAATAATCTCTCAGGTAAAAAAAGAAATGACAACAGTAATAAAAGAATTTCTTAGCACTAAACACATAGGAAGAAAATTAGAGGAGCATAGAAAAATGTTGGAAACCTTCAATGAACAATATAAAAAAGAACTGGGATGCATAAAACAGATTCAAACAGACATCTGGGATATTAAAACTTATCAAAAGCTGGCAAAGCCACTTGAACAAAGTTGAAGACAGACTTTTGCATCTTGACGACAGCATTGCCACTAATGACCGTGAAAGGGAGGATCTCTTAAAAATAACAAGGAGCCACAAAATAACAATTCAACAGCTGCAAGATGAAGTGAAGAACAACAACGTAAGATGAGTAGTTGTCAATGAAAGAGCAGCCATCAACACAAATGGCATAAAAGACTATTTGGAGAAGTAATAGTAAGATTTTCCCAGAATAGAAAAAAAGTTGGACATATAGTTAAGTCAGGCATTCCAATTAGGCAGAGCCAAAGTAAATCTACACCCAGACATATATTGATCAAGATCCCTAAAATTCAACAAAAAAACGGAATATTCGAAGCCCTTAAAGAAAAGAAACAGAATACCTCTAAAGGAAAGCCCATCAGCATCACAGCACATTTCTCAACACAAGCCATTAAGTTAAGAAGAACTAGGAGTGAAGTACTTCGGGTCCTGGAAGAAAACAACTTCGAATCCAGATTGATGTACCTTGCAAAACTGTCCTTCAAAATTAAAGTGATATTTTTATATAATATTGAATATTACTCAGCTATAAAGAAAGGTAAACTCAAGGCTTTTATAGCTAAAAGGTCACAACTGAGACCATACCCATAAATGAAATAAGTCAGACCTGCATGTGTGAGCAACATATTGTCTCACTAGTGTAAGAACCTGAAAAAGTGAATAAAAATTAGGAGGTAGTATAAACATTGTGAAACAAAAGGAAACTGGTCAAAAGCAAAGAGCAACTGGGATAAGGAAAAGAAAGAAGGGGAAAGTTATGTATATATGTATATACAAGATAACTAACATAGTTGTACTACTGACATATTCTTTTGTTGAAAGAAACAGTCAATGATTAATTATTTGATCAATCTACCAAGTCTATATTTGTTTTCCTGAGTAATCATTTGAAGTTATCAATATGTAATACAACATTCATTGTTAATTCCCTGTCATTTTCTGTGTAATTCAGTATTGCTTGTACAATCCTTGTGCTACTTTGTAAGTAGATGTCTGTTAATATGTTTTAATTCTTTTACTTTTAAAATAAAAACATTAATGGAGAAATAACATATTTCCACAATAAAGAACAACTGAAGAAATTCATGAATGCCAAACCAATCCTACAAAGAATACTAAAAGATATTCTAGAAAGAGATAAAAAAGACCACAACTTCAAGAGCAACAACAGGAAGTAACCACCAAGCAGAGCAAGCAATTAAAGAGAGGGAAAAACGTGGAACCAACAGCAGGAAAATAACATGGCACAGATAAGCCATTAAATATTAGTTATAACCCAGTGTAAATACTCTCAATCCACCAGTCAAAGCAAACAGACTAATAGAGAGGACCCAGAAACAAAATATAACAATATGCTGTATACAAGAAACACATTTCTGAGGATAGTAACATGGTTCTCTTTTCCTTGACAATATTTTGGACTGTTTCTTTCATAATATCAAACAACCTAACAATTCTTTAAGAATTGCTGGTCTTATTTGTATATTCTGTATAAAGAATACATTACTTACTACAAATTATTATATATTAAAAGAAATTAAAAGGCTGTGATTTGAATGTGGATTCAACTTCAATGAATGTTTAATCTTACTGAATTATAGAAAATTCTGTTTCAATAGACCAATAAAATTAATCATGAGCTTTTTAAATTTTCCATTCAAAATAAAAGAGTAGTGGGTACATTTGTATAGATACGTGAAAATCATTACATATCATCCTGCTTACCTATTATTACTCGTTGAGAAAAGAATTCAAGACCGTTTTTGTGGCATATTTCATATCACTTTTTCCATAATCTATGCATAGATGATGAAATAAAAGACAGATTTTTCAACCCAGAGCAATCTAAGAGCAAGTAGCACAGAGAATCATTACAATAGAACTTCGCTTCAAAGCTGCACAAAAGTGAAACAATCTTGGTCAGTACAGAAGCTGCTTAGGCAACCCTCATCATTACGAGGCATGTGAGGAGTTTAGATCTTCAATCCATAAGCTTCCGATTTCCATCTTCATATTGTGGAGCAGTTGTTACACTTTTCGGAGCTTTTTATCTCCATTTTCTGTTTCCACATTTGCTAAAGAACAAATGAGGAAAGAAATCTAAGTGAAGCGAACCCACTACCACAGTACTACTCTAGTCCTGTGCTTATAGTTACTACTTTTTTCTATATAAGTTGTGCATGAGTTCTAACCCAGCAAGTCTATACATGCTTCTGTTGACCTCCAGGCAAACCCACGCAAATCCCCTGCTAGAACATGTGCAGCATTCCTTCCTTTGCACACATTTCGGCCTTCTTCCCTGACTTTTGGGGGACCGCATTAGTAATTTTAGCACTCTTCGCAGTGATGGGGTGACCTGTTTTCTGTGTGTGGAAACACACTCTGATGAGACACCATTACCCCTACTGTGCAGAAGAAATAAACCAAGGGATTCCCAATTAGAAGTTCATTTCTAGTTCTAAGTGCTTCTCTTCAATTTCTTCTATTTTTTTTTTCTCTCAGATATCTTTATTTCACTATATAAACACCTACGGTTTTTACTTTCTTCAAAGAAACTTTGCTGTTTTTTGTTTTTCTCTTTTTGTCCCAGAAATTGAACTCAGGACCTTGAGCTTGCCAGGCAGATGCTGTGCCACTGAGCTATGTCTCTGGCGTAATTTATTAGTATTTTACCTCAAGTTATTACATTCAGTTTAAAATCTCAGAAGTAAATTAATGAAAGACGACTTCCAAACAAGTGATTATCTTGTAAGGAAGGACAGTGATTTTTAAAGTTGTTTTCTATAACATTGTCATGCATTGATTTTAAATTTAAAATTACCTGGAAAATATAGTAAAGTCATTGGGATTATTTACAGCATATCTTTAGAAGAGCATGAAGCATCAAAAATACATTAGTGTGTCCGAACAAAACCGTGTATCATTCTTATCGTTTCGGTGTTGTTTTGTTTTTGTTTTTGTTGTTGTTATTTTGTTATGGTTTTTTTGTTCTCTTTAAAATGAAGGAATGCATTAGTGTGGAACAAATACAATGAAGAGGAAAAGTGTGTTATTTCATTTTCTAAGGTTTCGTGAAAGTCTTTGAACTATATTCTAATGTTGTAAGTAACATTTCATGTAATTTGGCTATCTGGAGAAAATGAAAAAAGTATGTGCAAATCCAGTTTGAAAGTTATTTACACTTCTTTAGTGGTATTGTGTTTCTTAAATTATTTTACTTCAGAAAAAAAAAATTAACCAAATTGTCTTGTTGGACCTTTGGGCCCAGAAAACCTTTTGACTCTGAAAAACCTTCAAACATATAATTAGATGCTTGTTTATTTCCTTGGGTTTCATTAACTCTTTGGAAGAGCTAAATGAAAGCTTTAAACCTATCTTGTACAGCACTGCTTTGTTTGGTTTTGTTTCTGGAAACTGAATCACATTATTACCGATGTTGTAATGCTCCCATCCTGTGGGAAATTTTACCATGTAAAGCTCTGAATTGACGCATCTGTGATGACTCCGTGGGGCAGAATCGGCTTGGTACGGTTGAGGCAGGAGGAGTGTATCACCTTCTAACCCCAGGCATGTATACATCTGTCGCCTTTTCATTTTATTGTAACTTTTTTATTATTGTTGTATCTTTGCAGCAAATAAATCATATTTAATTTCACATTCCATAGTATACATTAACTGATGGTTTTAATAGAAGTAAATATGAATTAAAATTCACTATATCTATTGCTTAAGATGCTTTTTCTAATTAATTTTCAAACAATATTTTGACACAATTTTCTAGTAAAGATCATGAGATTCTCACTTTATTTTAAATTTAAAATTTGCAAATACATTTCTGTTCACTAAATCCTAGTGTGAATTGAATGATGTAAGACAGACGACAAAAAACTTGATAATATTTTGTTCTCAAATGCATTTTCTAGACAAATAGCTTGGGCAGTGATACTCAGTAATCTATTTGTTAGGTATGTGTGATGCGTGTCTGTGTGTGTCTGCCATTCTGCCCTGCTTCTTTATTTGATAACTGTCACATGGTTGCTTTTGAACAAGATTGCGTTGCTTTCAGTGTTCAAACCTGTTCTTAGCCTGTCAATGTCTATAGATGATATATTTATTCTTTACAGTAATATTCACCCTGAAAAGAGTATCACTTATGAGATTGAATATGAATCAAAGCTATAGGAGTTTTATGTGAGTTTACTAATTCTACTGTTCTTACAATCCCATAAGTAACTACTATAGATAATGCCTATTTTAGAAAGAAGAAAACTAAGAAATAGAGATTCAGTTATCTGACAAAAATCACCTTACCTATTGCTGACAGAGCCATGATTTAAACAGTCACTCCAAGCCTAATACCCATAGTATTAACAAGTTTTCTGTATTACTCCATCATAAAACTTCACAATTACCAATAGGAATTACTACACATATGCTTTGACGATATTTTGCATATTATTCATATTTTATTTTCTTCTCTTTTATAGCTAAGAAATATTATAATAAAATCAGACATGCTAATTAACTTGCCAATATCACATTACTGGTAATTGGCAGCATCAGTCTGATAGCTGGCATTTTTCATGATGAAAAACTAAGTTCTTTATAATTTTACACCTTTGAGTTTGCTGTTTGTATGTGTACACATTTGATAAATGTAAACTTCATATAATTTTAAAAGTATATTGTAATATCAATGAAGGTACTACAAAATTGTGCAAACAGAAACTATTCCTTTAAGGGTGACCATGTACTTTAGAAACCAATCAAGATGTAGGTTTTGAGGACGGGCAAAAGAAAGGAAAATACTTCTATGTACGTATGTAAGACATATGAATGTGTGTGTAAGATGACAAAGAGAAAATAGTGACACTTGTGATAAACTGGAAACTATATTTCCAGGTAAAGATATTCAAGTACTGAAAGAAGAAGGATAGATTTACAACTGAAGAATTTGGCACCAACAGCACTAAAAATTCTGCTGAACAAACAAAATGTTATTAAAGCCAAATTCCATATATGTAATTTTAATTGGCCATTGCCTTGTACATATTCAACACATTTTCGAAGTTTTTTAATGAGTAGAATGCCTTACAAATAGTTTTGCAATGAATCAGGCCTATGGGTCCAGGAGGTGGATTAGCACCTGTAGGAGCAGGAATATCTCCGTGGCCAGAAGAGCTGCTAGGATTTAGGAAAGTACAGCTGAAGAGTTTGCCCACTATTTGACCCAAAGTTACCAACAGCAATAGTAACACAAGCTCACCATAATCTAAAGTAGCTCTTTTGATTTTCTAAGTCTTGTTAGTGAGAACCAC
>PVLD010036322.1:0-11059 GCA_004027595.1 Dinomys branickii | reverse complement strand
TATATTTTTTTTTTTTGAGGCAAGATCTCACTGTGTAGTATAGGCTGGCCCTGAGTTCACTTGTGTAGCCCAGGCTGGCTTCATATGGATTTTGTTGGTTGTCATTGTCATGTGTGTTTTATACCATCACTACCTAGGAATGTAACAATGACAATATATAGTTAAATATCTGTGTGTTTAAAAACTTTATATAAGTGGTGTATTGTGCATCTTTATATAATTAGCTTTTCAAACTCAACGGTATGGTTTTGAGATTTATCCATGTTAATGAATTAACTTCAATTCATTCATTTAATGTTCTATTCTATAATTATACAACTTATCTATTCTTTGCTGATGGTCAAAGGTTGTTTTCAATTTTTGTTTATTAGAAACAGTGGTATAATAAACGTTCTTTAAATGAGTCTTTGTGCATATGTACTAGAGTTTCTCTAGGGTGTTTAGTTAGGAATGTGATTGCTAGATTGCAGGATATATGCATCTTTAACTTAATTAGATTTTACCAAATTGCTCTCCAAAGCAGTAGTCCAATCTGTGCTTCCAGTAAAAGTGTGGGAGCCACCCTCTCTCCCCAGGAGCTCATCAGCACTGGGTGTTACTGGACTTGTTAATTATTGCCACACTTATGAAGGTGAAATTGCATTGCCATGTAAATTTAAGTAGCATTTTCCTGATTATGAATGAGACTGAGGCATTACCTTTCAGTTGTTTATTGAACATCAAGTTTCACTTCTGTGATTCACATACTCATATCTCTGCTCACTTTTTATTGCATTACCTTTTTTGTGAAGAGTTTTTTATGGACTCTGGATACTTGTGTGTGTGTGTGTGTATGTGTGTGTGTGCATTTTGCTGGCGATCAGACTCAGGATCCTGTATGTCAGAGACCAGCGCTACCACCCCCAGCGCTAGCCTGAACACTAATACTCTTATATTCTTATATGAATATGAATACCGTGCCTGAGTTTGTGACTTGCATCTTTACTTTGTTTATAGTACCTTTTGAAGTATAAACATTAAAAATTTATTTGTAAAATAGGTGATAGAGTCATATGGGTCACAATATTTTAAGCAGGGGTGAGATGACTGCTCCGCTTGCCCAGCCCCTGGCAGTGTTATTCCTGGGTGTCCTTCCTGAATTACCTTGTGCGTCTACAGTCAATGCACAGCTGTGCCTCCCCTACATATAAAAATATAGTTATTTTTATCTTTACAGTTTGAGTCATTACTTAAGAAGTCTTTCTTGGGATCAGATTACTTCATGGAGCAGTGAGGCGAGGAACCATCATGTCATCAGAATCAAGAAAAAAAGGAAGCCCAAAGTGATCCGCAGTGATGGAGCTCTAGCTGAAGGAAAGCAGAATCAATCTGACACTGAGCAGGGTTTCGTTATGTAGTTCAGACTGGCCTTGAACCCACTATGTAGCCTAGGCTGGCTTTGAACTCATAGTGATCCTCCTGCCTCAGCCTTCCAAGTACTGGGATTACAGGAAGGTAAATACAACAGTGAGGAGGCCGAGGTGGACCTGTGGGACCCTGGCAGAGACTATGAGCTGTACAAGTACACATGCCAGGAGCTACAGAGGCTACTGGCCAAGATCCAGGACCTGAAGAGCAGAGGTGGCAAGGATGTGGCAATTGAAGTTGAAGAACGGAGGATTCAGAGCTGTGTGCATTTCATGACCCAAGGAAACTTACCCGGTTAGCCCACATCAGGTAGAAGAAGGGAAGAGATCAGACCCATGAGGTCTGAGTTAAGAGGCCAAGCAAAAAGTGGATGCCTATCATCTGCAGCTGCAGAGCTTGCTGTATGAGGGGATGCACCTGCAGAAGGGGATCACCAAATGTCTGGAGTTTAAGTCAAAGCATGAAGAAACTGATCTGGTCAGTTTGGAGGAGTTTTACAAGGAGGTGCCACCAGACATCAGCAAGGCTGAAGTCATGATGGGAGACCCTCACCAACAGACCCTGGCACGTCTGGACTGGGAGCTGGAGAAGCAGAAAAGACTGGCAGAGAAGTGCTGAGAGTGCCTACCCAACATGGAGAAGATCCTCAAAGAGACTGAGGTGAAGGAATGCCTGAGCAGCCTTCAGCCTCGGCTTAATAGCATCATACAGACTTCCCTCCCAGTGCAGGAGTACCTGTTCATGCCATTTGACCAGGCTCACAAGCAATATGAGACTGCCAGACACCTGCCATCTCCCCTCTACATGCTCTTTGTCCAGGCCACCGCCTATGGGCAGGCCTGTGATAAGACCTTGTCTGTGGCCATCGAAGGCAGTGTGGATGAAGCCAAGGCTCTGTTCAAGCCTCCTGATGACTCCCAAGATGATGAGAGTGACTCAGATGCTGAGGAGGAGCAGCTCACGAAATGGTGGCGACCCAGGCTGGGAGTTCAGTTGGATGACAAGCGCAAGGAGAAGCTGAAGAGACACCCTCTGTCAGTCATGGTTGACCTGAAATGCAAAGATCATAGCATGCTGCACCTGACTTTCTACTACTTCATGAACCTTAACATCCTGACCGTGAAAGCCAAAGTGACATCTGCCATGGAGTTGATCACCTCCATCAGTGCAGGGGACTTGCTGTCTCCCGACTCAGTGTTGAGCTGTTTGTATCCTGGAGATCATGGAAAGAAAACTCCAAATCCAGCCCATCAGTATCAGTTTGATAAAGTTGGCATTTTGACTTTGAGAGACTATATACTTGATCTAGGTCATCCATATTTGTGGGTACAGAAGCTGGGAGGCCTTCACTTCCCCAAAGAGCAACCCCAGCACACAGAGATTGCCGATCACTTACTGAGTGCCAGCCACATGGGAACAACCAGGAAGCTACTGCAGACCAGGGTGCGGTCCCGTCTGGCTCTCCATACACAGTTTGTATCCCTGGAACATGGCATTGTGCCAGTTACCAGAGACTGCCAATACCTCTTGCCTGCCAAGGTTGTCTCTCGCCTGGTGAAGTGGGTGACAATTGTGCATGAAGATTATATGGAACTGCATTTCACCAAGGACACTGTGGAGGCAGGACTGGCTGGGGGCACCGATCTTTACTACATGGCACTCATTGAAAGGTGCACAGCCACACTCCAGGCTGCTGTGGTACTGAACCCTGGTTCCTCCTCCATCCCACCCGTTTTCCAGCTCTGTCTGGACTGGAAAGGAGAGAAAACCAACAGCAAAGACGACAACGTTCGGGCCATGGAGAACGAGGTCAGTGCGTGCGCTACAAAGAGCTCTGCGGCCCTCAGCCGAGTCACCAGCTCTTCACCAACCAGCTACAGTGGCTGTGCACACTCCTAGACGTGTACGTGGAGACTGAGAGCCACCACGACAGTGTGGAGGGACCCAAGGAATTTCCTCAAGAGAAGATGTGTCTGCAGCTTTTCAGGAGTCCAAGTAGGATGAATCCACTTAAGTATAACCATCCTCAGGGATTCTTCAGCCATCACTGACCTCCCACTCGGCCAGCTGCCTCCCCCAAGGTCCTGCCTCAAATGTTACCTCAAGCACTGGGCTTCTGCTTTCTTGTTTGCTCACATGTGACTCTTTATAGTTTCCAAAGACAGTAGCCAATAAAAATGTCACCTGACCAAAAAAAAAAGTCTTTTTTTTTTGTGGTACTGGGGATTGAACTCACAACCTTGCACTTGCCAGGCAGGTGCTTATTCCACTGAGCTATATCCCCAGCCAAAATGGTAAGTTGAAATTTTTTTTTTTTTGCAGTACCAGGGATTGAACTCAGGAACTTGTGCGTGGCAGGTAGGCACTTCTTCCACTGAGCTCCATCCCCAGCCCAGTCTTTCTTATTCTTGAGTTTTAAAGATATTCTGTTTTCTTTTAACTTTAGCTTTTTTTAATTGGTAATAATTAATTTGTTTTAGTAATACTGATCAAATTATACATATGTATTTCCTCCCTGATTTTTTAAAAAAATGCTGCCTTTTGGGGTGTGTTTCTTGCTTCCATGTACCCTACATGAAAGGTTTGTTTCTGTGCTTTCTGCTCAGTTTCATTGATGTATTATCAATCTTTCCCTCAAGCAATGCAACTGTTTTAATTCCCATACTTTTATAAGAAATCTTCTCTGGTAATATCAGTTTTACAGTTCCTTATCCTCTAGAGAGTCTGGGTTATTCTTGGCTTTATTTGAGTTTAATTACATTTGACTGGAATTACATAACATTAGTAGATTAATTTGGGGGAGAATTTCTATCTTTAGGCTATTTGGCATTGCCAGCCATGATCATAACATGTGCCATCATTTATTAAATCTTTAAAAAACATAATTTTATCCATAAAATGCTTCTATTCCTTTTGATTGCATTTTCTTCTGCAACGTGTTATATTTTTTATGTTATAAATTTTGTGTTGTTTAAACATTACATTTTCTAATTGTTGCTGTTATATAAGGTCACAGATGAATTTTGCGTGTCTATTGACAGAGCTGCTGATCTCTTATTCATTCTTAATTGTGTTTTTTAGAAACTCAGATTTTCTACGTATTTATCACCACCCATTAATCATGATCTTTTTGGTTTTCATCGTTCCATTTTTTACGCTTGCTGTTTGTCTGTCCACCTACCTACCTACTTACTCATCTTACTATACAAGGGGTGATCAAAACAGACAGTGGATGTTTCAATTAAAAAAAGACTACAGTGGAAGGTGTAGTGCCATTCGTCGCCCTCCCGGTTCTCCCCTTTGCGTCTGACACCCTTATCCCGTTGTCCTTGCCACCTTCTGATGCGGTTCCAGGAGACCTTTTTTCCTAAGGATGATGAACGCTGCTGCAGAGTGCCGTCCAACAGCAAGGCAGGCTCTTGAAAACACCACACTGCATCCTCACCTGCTCTGGTCACTGAATGTGACACCCTGTATCCTGGACCTGTAGCTCAACCCCAACATCAATGACCATGAAAGGTAAACATTTTGAATGGATTCCGGGTATGGAGACAGCCATAGTAGTGCAAGTAAACACACAAGAACTTCTAGAACCGCTTCAGGCAGTGGCAGGAACAGTAGGACAAGTGTGCTTGAAGTGAGGGGGAGGCAGTGTTTTTAGGGAGATGAATGGCCATCTATCTCTTACCGTAATAAGTTTTAAAAATGTGAACAGTTATCACACTTTTTGATCAAATCTCAAGAACTCCAGCCGTGCACTGGGAGGAGCAGCTGGTAAACATTTTGATTTGTTGCTGATTCTCAGGGAAGTGGATTTAACATCTTACCTTAAATATTGTATATGGCATAGTTACTTAGTTGAGACAATATTAGCAGCTATCAAGGCTGCAAAATCTTAGTGTCTGTAATAAACACAAGTTTATTTCTTGCCCACTTCAGTTGTGAAACATTTCCCCCTGACAGGTGACTAATTCTTTAAAAGATCACACAAGGGACGTGGGTTCTTCTTAATACGCAGCCTCCAAGGGTACCAGAAAGGAGGCAGGAAGACAGACAGTCACAGAGGAGGGCTGTGTGGGGTAGGCTGAAAAGGATGCCCTCGTCTCACTCCTGCTTCCCAGCGGCCAGGACTCAGCCACCGGCCGCACAGAATTTCGGCGTGGCTGGGAGACTCTCCCGGCCTGTGTGCCAGAGGGGAAATGAGGCTTGTGAATAGCCAGGTGGTTTTTACCACACTCCAATCCATTCATGACTTTACTCTGCCCCACACAAATGTGACATAGTACCGTTTCTCCGATGCCAACCCAGGTCACATGCAGTTGCTACTTCCAGAGGAAGGTCTGGGAGACCTGTGGGTGACATGCAGATCCTGGTGCAGTTCCTTCACGTCCTCTGGTGACCTGTGGGCTCAAAGGAGAAGCCCAGCCCTCTCCTGCCCGCAGCAAGTGACCAGCACCCCAGTGAAAATTTCCACCTAGACGAGGAAAGAAGAGAGGCTATGGCAGCGGCCAGTCAGTAGCAGTGACCAGAGAGGGCCAGGTGTCCCGAGAGACCACTCTGTTTACTCGGGTTCAGGGGCTGGCATTCTCACCCGAAGATAACTATTACAGATCATTCTCAACCCCTATTCACTTCCCAAGGACACTGCCTTTTATTCCTCACTTATTAAGAATTTTTAAACATGATAAAGGAGTAAAGGTTCTGTTAAGTCCTTTTCCTGTTTCTACCAAGGCACTCACAGCTATTTTTTTCTTTACTCTTTACTTTAGTATTAGTAAATTATATCAGTAGATTTCCTAAGGTTGCCCTAGCCTGCCTATGCCCTTCTTGGTCATGATGTATTTTCTTCTAAAACTGGATTTGCTAGAGTTTCATTTAGAATTTTCTGATTGTTCATAAGTGAGATTGGCCTATAATTTTCATGTCTTTTATTTTTCTCTGGCATTTGTTTCAGGGTTTACTAGTATCATAAAATGAATTGAGGAGCTTTCTTTTCTTTTCTATTTTCTGAAACATTCTGTGGAAGATAGAACTACCTCTTAACCTGTCCGGGCCTGGTTGCTTTGCTTTTGTTTTTGTGTGTAGATTAACTATTGATTTGCTTTCTTTTATAGGCTTATTTGAGTTTTCCATTTCTTGTTGAGTTCATCTTGGCAAATCATTTTTTCTCCTAACAAATGGTCCATTTAACTTAAGTTTTCATATGAATTTCACGAAGTGGTTCACAATAATGAGAGTTTTCTTTTTTAAAAACCCACTAAATCTGTAATGTCAGAGTCTTCTTTTTCATTCCTAATATAGTTTACATTCTTTTTCCTGATCAGTCTTGCTCTGTGTTTTGTATTTTATTAGTTTTTACAAAGAACTAGTTCTCAGCTTACATCCTCTTCAGACAATTTTTTTCTGCATTAAACATTTCTGCCATTACTCTTAAATTCTGGTTTTTGCTTTCTCCTTTCTTTTGCATTTACGCTGTTATTATTATTTATTATTATTTTTATTTAATTTTTTATTGTTTTCTTTGTTAGTGCATGTTTGCAGTACACAGTGATTACATTCGAAGGAAGAAGCCAGCGGACGTTTCGGGTGTGTTACGACACTCCCCCGATTCCTCTGTGCCCGGTAATTACGAAGCCCATTCAATCTGTTTGCTGGACCAAGCGCTCCAGAATCCAGGGCCGCTCAGCCCTGGAATGGGAAACCTGACCCGGAAGCGAGATGGACCCGGACCTGGACCACAGACTCGAAGACCCGATCCTGAGACTCGCAGGCGCTGAACAGCCTCGGTCACTCCACACCGCGTCAGCCCTCAGTGTGTGAGGGCGTTGCTCTGGGCACTGCGGAGCCCACAGCCCCTCACGTCGTACCCTAAATAAAGCCTGTCCTTGCTCCAAGGCGTTCTGTCTCTCGCTTTTCATTTCTTACAACATTCATTGTGGGGAGTTGGCACACGGGCATAACACATCTTAATTCTTACGTTCCTGTCCCTTCCCTCCCTCACATCTCCCTTCATCTCGGTCTTCTTCCCATTGGCAAAAGATAGAGCTCATTTCCTAGTTTGTGTGTGTGTGTGTGTGTGTGTGTGTGTGTGTGGAGACCGTTTTGCTATGTAGTCCAGTTTGGCCTTGAACTCACTATGTAGCTCCTGCTGGCCTCTAGCTCACAGCATCCCTCCTGCCTCAGCCTCCCAAGTGCTGGGAGTACAGATGTGTGGCACCACGTGCAGCTCCTGCCCCTGTTATCTGTCTTACACTTTGCTCCTCAGTTTTTAATGCTTTGTGTTGTGGCTTGTACCAGGTGTCCCCCAAAAACCTTTTGTGGTCTTGGGGGAACTTTGGGGAGGTGACTGATCTAGAGTGTGTGATGCTGGGATTGACGCATGGTGCCAGAAGGGCAGGTACCAGGACATAATAAGGGGAAGAAAGGCGGCTGCTGTTGTCACTTGCCACTCACTGCTTCACTGCTTTGCCATGGGTTCTTTCTCCTTTGTCCCTCTGCCAGGCCACCCTGCCTTGGCACCAGCTGACTGAAACCTCTACCACCTGTGAGCCAAAACAAACCTTTCCTCCTTTAACTTTGGGTGTTGGGTATTTTGTTTCAGCAACGAGATAAAAGACACTTTGCATTTCTCAAAAGAGGGAAACTATGCAATATTTAAACTTGTGTGTCTGGTTTATTTTGCTTAATGTTATAGTCTCAAGGTACATCCCTTTATCTATAAGAGACTCAAAATTATCCTTCTTTATAGCAGAGTAGAACTCCATTGTGCATAAACACCACATTTTTAACCTATTTAATTGTTGATGAATGTATGGGCCAGTTCCAAGATTTAGCTATTATGAATTGTGCTGTTATAAACATGAACATATGTATGTCAGAGTAATACACTGTCTTTAACTCTTTTGGGAAGATACCAGAAGAGGAATAGCTGGGTTTAGTGGAATTTCTATTTTTAGGTTTTTTTTTTTTTAATTTTTGGTGTGTTTGTGTGACAGGGTCTCACTATGTAGTTCAGATTGGCCTTGAACTCACTTTGTAGCCCCGGCTGGCCTCAAACTCTCAGTGATCCTCCTGCCTCAGCCTCCCAAGTGCTGGGATTACAGGAAGGTGCCCCTGTGCCCACTCTAGTTTTAGTTTTTTGAGGAATCTCCACATTGGTTTTATAGTGGCTATACTAGTTTACATCCCCCCAACAATGCAGCAGAGTTCCTTTTCCCCTATAGCCTCACCAGCCTTTGTTAATACTTGACTTCTTGATTATAGCCACTTTTTCTGGAGTAAAATGTAATCTCAGAGTTGTTTTAATTTGCATTTCTCTAATGGTCAGAGATGTGGAACATTTTTTCATACATTTATTGACCATTTGTACTTCTGAGAAGTGTTTATCTTAGTTGTCCATTTTCTGATTGGATAAACTTCATGAGGGCTCCTAATTTTTTTTTTTTAGTTCTTTATACTATATATTATAGGTATCAATCTTCTGTGTCAGGAGTAGCAAAAATTCTGGCAAATTTTTTTTCCCATTCTGTAGGTTGTCTTTTCTCTTTGTTGGTTGTTTTCTTTGCTGTGAAGAAGCTTTTTAGCTTGATATAATCTAATTTGCTGATTCTTGAGGTTATTTCTTGTGAAATTGAGGTTCTGTTCAAAAAGTCCTTGCTTTGGTCCAGGTCTTCAAGAGTTTTATCTATTTCATATTCTAGCAGATTCAATATTACTGTTTTAATATTTAGATCTTTGATCTGTTTTGATTTTAGTGTAGTGCATGGTGAAAGTTATGAGTCTAGAGTCAATGCTCTGTATGGCGACAGCCCATTTTCCCAGCACCATTTGCTGAAGAGGCTGTCTTTCCTCTAGTGTGGTCTTGGCCCCTTTGTTGAAGATCAGATAGCTGAGTCTACCTGGGGTTGTTTCTGCATCCTTTATTTTGTTCCATTAATCCACACGTCTTTGTGTGTGTGTGTGTGTGTGTGTGTGTGTGTGTGTGGTGTTGTTTTTATCACTGTAGTTTTGCTATGTAACTTGGAGCCCCGAATTGTGTGCTCCCTGCTTTGCTCTTGTTGCCCAGCGTTGCTTTTGCTATTCTGGGTCTCTTCTATATAAACTTCAGAACTGTGAGGAATGCTATTGGTATTTTGATTGGGATTGCTTTAAATCTATATACTAATTTTGGAAGTATGGCCATTTTGACTATATTGGTTCTGCCTATCCAGGAATAGGGGATGTCTTTCTGTTTTCTTTCTTTCTTTCTTTTTTTTTGGCGGTACTGGGGATCGAACTCAGGACACTGTGCTTGCTAGGCAGGCACTTATTCCACTGAGCTATATCCCCAGCCCCGTCTTTCTGTTTTCTGATGTGCTCATTTACTTCATTTTTGAGAGTACTGTAGTTTTCATTGTAGATGCCTTTCACTCCCTGGGCGAGTGAATTCCTAAGTATTTAATTTTTCTTGGTGGTATTGTGAATGGTATTGTTTTCCTAATCTCTTTTCTGGTGAGTTCATTATTGGTGTATTTGTTTGTTGATTTTGTATCCTGCTGCACCATTAAATTTACTTATTAATTCTAAGAGTCTTTTGGTGGTATTTTTTAGGTCTTGTTTGTAAAGAATCATGTTGTCTGCAAATAATGATAATTTGAATTTTTCCTTTCCTATACACACCCCTTTTATTTCTCTTGGTTGATTGTTCTGCTTATGTTTCAAGTACTATATTGAGTAGGAGTGAGGAAAGCAGAATCCTTGTCCTCATTTTAGAGGGGAAGCTTTCAGTTTTTCTGCATTTAATATGATGTTGGCTGTGGGTGCGTGATGTAGGGGTTTTATCAGATTGTGATAAGGTTCTTGGGTTCTAGCACGAATGATGTTGGATTTTGTTAAAGACTTTTCCTGTGTCTATTGAGAGGATTATGTGATTTTTGTCCTTGTTTCTACTTGTGTGATATTACATTTATTAATTTGTAAATGTTGAACCATCCTTGCATCCAGAGGAGGAAGCTTACTTGTTCATGATGTATGATTTTTCTGAGATTTGTTGCATTCTTTTTACCAGTATCTTGTTGAGGAGTATTGCATCTATGTTTCTTAAAGAGATTGGCCTGCAGTTCTTTTTATTTCCCCAGAGGGTCTTTGTCTGGTTTTGGAATCAGTGAAATGCTAGCTACTAGAAATGACTTCACTAAAGAGTTAGAGGAGAACTGGTGTTACATCCTCCCTGAAGTTCTTATAGAATTCGGCAATAAATCCATTGGGTCCTGGCTTTTCTTAGGTTTTTTTCATTATTGCTTCAATTTCATTGCCCATTATTTTTTGTTTGTTTGTTTTTTTAAAATTTTATTTTAAAGACAAAAGAATGGAGACATATGAACTAGAAAAGCCATAAACAATACAGAAAATACAAAGTTATACAGAATATAGTAGGGAATTAGTACTGGATATTGTATTACATAGTTATCTTCTCATTAGTTAACAGAAAAACATTAAAGGAAATACCAAATTATAGAGAAGATAGTAGGGAATTTGCACTGGATGCTGTATAATATAAAGTTATCTTCACTTCTGTTAATACAAAAACGATTGAGGAAATACAGAATTATAGAGAACATAGAAGGGAATTAGCTCTGGATGCTGTCCTACATAATGTTACCTTCACCTTTGT
>PVLD010036321.1:0-11060 GCA_004027595.1 Dinomys branickii | reverse complement strand
CTTCTGCCACCCCTCTCTTTTTTGGACCAGAATTAGATTCATTCATTGATCTGATAAATCCTTATAAAGTTAATTATCATATGGACAGAATAACAACCAGACTAACAGGCCAAAAAACATGTAAAACACATGACAATCATACTAATCAAGGTACATTGTCTATGCTGTATTACAATTATTTTTCTCTCTTTTTTCCTGTTATGTACTTTTATGCTTTAGGATAGAGTTTTATGGCTCTAGTCTCTGAAGCTGCCCATTTTGCTTCCCTATCAGGTTTTGATTTCCCAAGGAGACTTCAGACTCTTTGGTACCCTTTATAGTGTGTGATTTCCATCAGCTTAGGAAGGTGGGCTGCCTCTAGGCCTTGTAGAATTTCCTGCCTATGCTTATAGATGATTGGTTATTAGTCAGTAAGCCTCTTTCCTTCCAGATTGCTGCATGGGCATGTAGTATCAGAAAAATATATTTGGAGTCTGTATAGATATTTAACCTTCTGCCTTTTCCTGATATCAATGCCCAAGTAAGAGCTGTTAGCTTTGCTTTTTCAGCAGAAGTTCTTGTAGGAAAAGGTCTAGCTTCAATGACCCATTCTGAGACAACTGCATAACCTGCCTTTTGATATCCTTTTTGAACCAGCCTACTTTCATCAGTGAACCACACCTCTTCAGAGTCTTGCAGGAGCAGATTGATCATGTCATACCTACTTACATACATCTGGGAGATGACTTATTCCAAGAATAGCTAACTTCTGGACCTGTAGGTATCAAAGAAGCAGAGTTAATAGTAGTGCAAATTTTTTATAATAACCTCAAGGTATCTGAGAACATGGCCTGATACTTAGTGAACTGTTCCCCTGTTAACCACAAGTAACCTTTTTTCTCCAGAATAACTCTGACATGATGGACAGTCAGGTCTTCTAGTTTCTGTCCCAAAGTTAACTTCATAGGTTCCTTTGTTAGTACAGCACCTCAGGTAGGGTGGCCATGTGTGGTGGATAGACAACTAGTGATCAACTTGTAACATTCAGCTGAACTGAACCAGTGTGGTGCATGCTGGGTGTAGGTAGAGGGTCCACCTGAGGATTGTTGCCAGCAGCATAAAAGAACCTGGGGAAGAAGAGAAGCTGTTGGGGATACTGTTGAGAATTTGTAGGGAGCTGTTGGTTTTTCTGGAGGAGCTTGTCATGCTGGCTTTCCTGATGAACTCAGAGGTTCTCATTGTTGGACAAGCTTGGGACTTTATTGTCACTGAGAATGGCTGTGGTTCACTTTTGGGGACTCTGGTCCTAATGGTATACTGTTCATCCTCCTGAGGAAACTTGTGCTGGTTTTCCTGAAGTGAACTCAGGTGTTCTCATTGTCAGAGGAGCTTGGGACCTCACTGTCACTGAGGAAGGCTGTGGTACCTTTTGGGGGACCTCTGGTTCTTATTTAAGCATTGCTTCCTGGCTCCAGTGCTGATCCCTCAGCCTGCTAGCACAGATCCTTCATCCCGCTGGCACAGACTTCCTAGATTCCACCGCTGATCTGGGGCCTTCCCAGTGAAGACCTGTGAAACAGGCCTGCATGAGACATTGTTGTAGGCTCTTGATCTCCAGTTGGACTCACTGGAGGCATTGTTAATGGCTCTAGATCTTCAGCTAGACTCATTACTGTGGGATCCAGGCCCTCACCTGGATTCTTTGGTCTTCAGTGTGTGGACAGATTTCCTGCACTCTTTTTATATATGACTCTTTGGGTGACTATTATAAAATAATTCTATAAGTTATGTGTCCTGTGTTGTTCCCCTTTTATATCCTGTCTACAACACCATGCAGCAGGCAATCCATCTAACATTTTTGAAAAGTATGCCACTGGGTGGATTTCATGTCCTAACCTTTGGGTCAAGACCCCTAAGTGATTCCTGTGGGGTTTTTTCTTGTTGTTGTTTTGAGACAGGGTTTCACTGTGTACTGCAGGTTGGCCTTAAACTCATGGCAATCCTCCTGCCTCAGTCTCCTGAGTGCTGGGATTAAAGGCATGTGCCACCATGCTCAGCCTGATTCCTCTGTTTTTTGATATATAAAGAATAAAAAATTTTCTTAAGTCAGCTATTCCCAGCTATGGAGCTCAGTAAGTGCCTACTTTATTTCCCTAAATAAAGCATTACGCATTGTCAGTCACTTTTGTCTATTCTAGGGGCACAGACTCAGGGCCTTTGACAGCCCCTTATGAAGACTTTTCCATTAGTCCAAAATTAGGTACTCAGATCCTACAAAAGTCTGCCATTCACAGGAAGGAACAAAGCTGTTGTTTGGTGGTAAGAGACTGAAGGTCGCAGAGCCTGGATCTAGTCCCTAGACAACTGCCACTCCCCAGGTGTAAGAACATATCCCAGATATTAAACTTTTGGGAGGAATATCTGAACCTTTTCTTTGGACTTTGTTTCTTCTTAGCAAGAAAGTTGACAGTCTGTACAGTGTTATAGTTAGATAATTTTGAGTTGGACCACAAACTAGAATGTCATCTACATACTGTAGGATGGCTCCCTGTTTAAGCTTTAAATTCCTTAAGTCTTTCTCTACTGGCCAAGCAAAAAGGTGAGGACTGCTTCTAAACCCCTGTATGAGAACTGTCCAAGTATATTGCTGCCTTTCTCTTAAAGTAGGATTTTCTTATTCAAAGGCAACTAGAACATGGGAGTCTGGATGCAGGGGGATGGAGAAAAATGTATCTTTTAAATCTAAGACTGAGAACCAATTATTGTCCCCTGGAGTTTGGGAGAGAATTGTATGTGGATCTGCCACTAGAGAGTGAATTGGAATGACAGCCTCTTTAATGAGGCAGAGGTCTTGTTCCATCCAATATTCTCCTGAGGGCTTTACTACAAGGAGAACAGGAATATTGTAAGGGGACTGACAAGGCTTCAGAAGGCTATATTTGAGATAATTTTCTACAAGAGACTGGAGGCCTTTACATTGCCTCTTCCTTGATTGGATAATGCTTTTGGTTAGGAAATTGGCTGGGGTCTTTTAGTCTTATAATTACTGGCATAGCAGAATTTGCCCTACCAGGCATTCCATTATTCCATGCAGCAGTATCCACTTGTTGGCTAATTTGGTCAGGGAGACCTTGTGCAGTCTCAGCAAATAAAATCCATTTTCCTTCAGTCAGAATTTGATAATTGTCCCAATTTTGCTAGCCAGTCTCTTCCTAGTAAGGGAGCAGGACACTGTGGGACAATTAGAAACTCATGGTTAAACATTTGGCCTTCAAAGTGACACATCAGAGCAGGAGTAAAGGATCTCCAACTAGGGGTCCCCTTGACCACAACTATGGCTACAGAACTAGAGGAATATTTTCCAGAGAAGGAAATCAAAACAAAATTAGCTGCACCTGTATCAATAAACAGCTGGATTGGCTCACCCATGACATCTAAATTTACCTAGGGTTCCTCAGAGGAGATGATGATGTCTGTAGACAGGGGCATTGCAGGTTTCCCTGGGCCTCTTTAGTTGTCAGAGCAGGAAATGAAAGTTCTGACTTGTCTAGCTGTTCTCTGGGAGCAGGGACTATCAAACCTCCAGTGCCATGAGACAGGCACATCAGTTGCTTCATATGCAGGGTAAGGTCCAGGCAGAGGCTTGGTGCAATCTCATGTCCAATGTGCAGTCTTCTTGCCCTTAAATCATGGACTCTTTCCTCAGTTTTCCCTGGGTTTTTTCTTAGATGACTTGGGTGGTTTTAAAGCATTACCAGTTGCAACAGCTATAGTCTTAACCTCTCTCTTTTGTCTCCCCTCTGAGTCCCAATTATTGAAGCAGAAAAGGCCATATCCAGCAATTGGGTCATAGGTATTGGTTGCCCCATCCGAAGTTTTTGCAGCTTATACCGGATATCTGGGCCTGACTGACAGATGACATGTCCCATTTGTGTCTCTCCCTCCATGGAAGTTGGATCATTATTAGTATACTTGTGGAAAGCCTCTGCTAATCTGGTATGAAACAAAGCTGAGTTTTCCTCACCATCCTCTAAGACTTCAATCACTTTATCATAATTAACAGACTTTTTAATGCACTTTTTCAGTCCTATTATAAGAGCAGCTAGCATACTATACATTATTTATAGTCCATGCTAAGTGTTATAGTCCCAGTTTGGCTCTGTGAGGGAAGAATAGCCTCTCCAGCATAGTTTCTTTCTCTTTTTAAGGGATAATGTTCATCTGCATAGATGCTAGCCTCTTGTAGGATTCTCTGTCTTTCATCTAAGGCACAGCAAGCAGCCAAGATGAATTGGACACCTCACCATGACAAATCAAAAGCAAGAGTCAAAGTTTAGAACCCATCAGCAAACTTACTAGTATCTTCTGCCAGTTGGCCTAATTGTTCCCTGCACTGTTGGACATCTGCAACTGAAAAAGGGACCTATACTTGAGTATTCCCACTTGCCCCTGGGACTCTTCTTGGGGATAGGTTACATGTGAGTTAGAGTAACAAGAAGCAGCACTTCAGATTCTATCTGTGAGGCTTAAAGTTGCCAGAGAGGCATAAGGGGGCTGAGGATCACTGGATTCCCCTAGGGCACTAGACTCTAATGGAGTTCCTGAGTCACTTGGAGGTAAAGGACTTGATTTATTGGCATGGGGGCTATAAGGAAGAGGTTGAGGAAATCTTCCTGTATCATCAAACAGATCACAGAGGCCACATCCCCCTTAGAGATAAGTGGTGGGCTCAGGATGGGGCCATCCAGAATATCTTTCTCCTCCTCAGGAGCAATTCCCTTTTTTAGAGAATCACAAAAATCTGAACATAAGGCATTTCATTCCACCTTGCATATTTTAAGCTGAAATACTATAACTGGAGAATAGTCTCATAATTTAAAGTACAATCCCATACTCATCTCTCGCCACATCCCAGTTCATACTGGACCCAAACTATTGCAGCAGTAGATAAACTGCTCCTGTTTTACATTTTTGAGGATCAAACTTTTCTTTCTCATGGAGAATACTGCCTAGTGGTGATGTCAGTGAAATCCTCATTATGGCGAGATCCAATAGATCTCCATCTGCTTGTCTTGGGACCTATGGAGAGAAGGAGACAAAAGCGACTCACCAAATAAATGTTACCAGATTTTGTGTTGCTCACCTCTCCTTTTGGAGTTGGGTTCCAGGTTCTTCTTATCTCAAGCAAAGAACTGAATTAAGTGAGCAAAAAGCAATGGCCAAGTTTATTTCAAAAAGTAAAAGTGAAGAGTAAGGGTGAAACTGGCTCTCAGAGTGATCTTGGGCTGAGTAAAAGGCAAAAAAGCAATATGAAAGGACACTCTGGAGAAAGCAGGGCATGCTACTGTGAGGAAAGTCATGACAGTGAGCTCCTCATGGCATCTGCATCCTTATATGTTGTCCAGATGTCAAGGGAACCCATGAAAACGTCTACATATAGATCCTGAGAGATGATACTGGGATCCTACACCTCAGGCTGATGTTACGTCTAGGCCATCTTTTGAAAACCTGTTCAGGTTCTCATGAGAAGTCCATGTGCAGGGATCTTGGAACAGTTCTGCCCATGTGTCCAGGATATTGTAATTAACAGATCATGTCTACTTCCCCAGGTATCCTTGCTGTGCCCTAACCTCCTATCTCACTATGGCTGTTTTGAGTTTTAGGTTCAGTGAACCCCTGCCAGAAATGGCATCTCACCACTCTTTGCAGGAGATATGGTAGGCATTTGGACTAGAGTCACTCACCAGGTACTGAAGCAGACAGCATCCATAGCAGTATCTATTCCACTGCTGTGTTTCTCCCTGTAGGTCTCTGGAATCCCCTGCTTTCACTTGGTCTCTAGATTTCATCTTCTTTTCTCACAACCAGTGAGGCAGGAAGTAGGGAGAATATGTAGATTGTCTCTTCCTTTTTCTGCTTTGTGTTTTCTCTTTAATTTCTTTATAGACTCCAGCTTTCCTGTCAGATCCTTCCTGGGTACCAAGTAATCTACCCCCATCCTTGTTTACTTCTGTGAGTTTTTATTCTCTAATGTCTGGATTCTGAATCTTAGAAAGGCTAAGTTCTTGATGCTTACCACTCTGCTGTTTTTCCAGAAGTCAGATAGATTATTCTTAAAAGACATATATTACCTAATCAGCTTCAGACATCAAGAGAAAGCTGCAAAAGATGCCTATTGTAGGCCAGGCATGGTGGCACATGCTTGTAATCCTATCACTGGGTGACTGAGGCAGGAAGACCACCAGGAGTTCAAGGCCAGCGTGGGCTCCATAGTGAGTTCAAGGACAGCCTGGACTGCGTAGTGAGACCTTGTCTCGAAAGCAAAATAAAAAACAAAACAAAAAAGATGGTTTTTGCTCCCAAACACTTGCTTGGTACTCTGTGAGAGTTACCAACTTGTTGTTTTGTATTCAAGGCTGGAGTGAAGCCAAGGGGAGAATACAAAGAGACCAAGAGAAAACAGCTGCCTTGGTTGGAGCCTTTAAAGGAGAAAATTGTTAGTCGGATTTCTATGCCTTCCACAAGAGCTGAATGACTGAACCTGCTTACTATGGCTGTGGGAAACTAGGGCACTTTAAGAGAGAATGTGATAAAAACCATCACAATAAGAGGTGCCCTAGGCCAGCCCCTGTGTGCAGTGGTGACCACTCAAAGTCAAACTGCTCCTAGGGATGAAGGTCCCAGGAATCAGACCCACCTTACCAGCTGGTCCAGCAAGACTGCAGGGCCCCCCCGGCAGTCCGCAGGGACCTCGACCAGGTCCCTGGGAGTGCCTTGTCAGGGTGGAGCCCAGCAGTCTGCAGGGGCGACCCTGTGGACTTGACTGGACCCCTGAGGGCCTCGAGGGCTTGTAAATGGGGTGCTGACTATAGTGTGTCTGGGTCCCTGCTTATCTACTATCTTTGAGGATGGGTGCTTTTCCACCTAGTGCCATAGTAATTTGTGTGCACTCATATTTGTTACAACATAATTTGAAGTAGCCATGTGTCTTCTCAATGGGAGAGCCCGAGGGAGTAAATAAACCAAAAAGAACAGTTATCAGAGGGAAGATGACTGCTTAGGTGGGGGAACAACGGAGATGAGGGCAGAGAAAACTGATTGATCAACCGTGCATGCCTTTATTTGTATAACTGAGTAACCAACTTCAAAATAACATTATGTAATACAGCAACCATTGTTAATTCCCTACTATCTTCTCTGTAATTATCTATTTCCTTTATTGCTTTTGAGTTTTTCTGGTTTATGTCTGTTTGGTTGTTGATGTTTCCATTCTTTTGTCTTTAAAGAAAAAAAGACTTCAGGGCCCCAGGTAACTGTTTGTCCTCTCCCCCTGGCCAACTGTCATCTCCACAGAGGAGCCTCAGGTTGTCATGGTTATAGAGGGAAAAGATATGTGTGTTGCTGGACACTGGAGCTATCCTTCCTGTCCTTTTCAACCCTGGCCTTCCTTCCAGCCATCATACTCCAGTGAAAGTAGTCACTTTTGTGGAAGTGGTTTTCTATTTCTCAGAACCTTGAGGCTATAACTAGGATAATTTTCTCTTCTCCTATTCCTTTTTATCATACTTGAAATTCCAGTTACCCTTTTTGGAAGAGCTATCTTTTCTTGTTTAAGTGCTATAATATACATGTATCCAGGTCAGGTACATTGCCTCCCTTTAGTGGAGGATGAAATAAATCCTGAAGAAGGGGAAGCTAAGGATAAAATTGAGAGCAATAAACCTGCCTGAGTACAAATATATCTTAAAAACCCCACTGTTTTTCTTACCAAAGACAATATCCACAAAGACCTAAAGCTAAAACAGGACTATTACCTGTAATTGAGAACTTAAAGATTTACATACATGTTGTAACAGCCCTTGCAACACTCCAATCATGGAAGTCCAAAAGGACAAAAGAGAGTAGAGGTTGGTATAGGATCTTAGATTGGTAAGTGAGGCAGTCATGCCCTTGCACCCAGTGATACTCAACCCATACACAGTCCTTTCCCAGATCTTTGAACATGCCATTTGGTACTTGGTGTTAGAGTTAAAAGATATATTCTTTTGTATTGCTTTGCATCCAGATTCCCAGTTTCTGTTCATCTTTGAAAATTCTCATGACAAAGTCTTTCAACTAATTTGGACTGTGCTGACCCAAGGGTTCAGAGATATTCCTCATCTTTTTGCACAAGAGCTTTCCCAAATTTGCCCAAGTCATAGTCCTGCAATATGTAGATGACATACTGTTACTTGCCCCCTCAGAAGAGCTCTCCAGCCAGGGCCTTTGTGCCCTGCTGAATTTTCTGGCAGATAGAGGTTACAGGGTCTCTAGGTCTAAGGCACAACTTTACAGCTTTGAAGTAAAATATTTGGGACTTACCATATCTAAGTGAACCTCAATACTGGGAAAAGAAAGAATTAAACATATGCTTGCCTTCCCACAGCACAATATTCTAAAACAGCTAAGAGGATCCCTAGGAATTACAGACTTTTGATAGCAGGATATGGTGAGAATACAAAAACTCTTGACTAGCTCATAAAGAAACCTAGAAGGCAGACACAGAACCCATGTTTTACCTGGGAACCCAATTCCCAAACTGCATTCCAGAAGTTTAAGCAAGTGCTACTAAATGCCTCATTTCTTAGTTACTTTTTTTGCTTAGACAAAATACCCAACACCCCAAGTTAGAAGACAGGTTTATTTCAGCTCACAGTTTGTAGAGGATTCAGTCCATTGTCAGCTGGCTCCAAGGCAGAGTGGCTGAACAGAAGGGCATTACATAGGAGAGATAGTTTATGGTGTGGTAGACAGAAGGCAGCAAGTAGTCCTAAGATGGCCTTCCCTTTCTCCATTTACATTCCAACAAGGCTACAAGCCCATTGATTGGTGTCACCCACACCCATTATGAGGCTTCCATTATCCACACCTAAAACTATGCTAAACCCATTTAGTTATAACAAACCCTTAATCCCAGTATCACATGCCCTAGATCAGTGATGGTGAACCTTTTAAAGATTGAGTGCCCACACTGGAACCCAAAACCCACTTATTTATTGTGAAGTGCCAACACTACAGTTAATCCTGAATACTGAGGTTTTAGTTTAGAAAAGACAACTCATACATTAACATCTTTTGCCTTACGAGAAGAACACAATAACAGAGCTTTTAATGATACAGACAACATTTTACTGAAAGGTAGAAGTTTGCATTTGGCATGCTTTTGCACAATTCATGTGATCTCTACTGTTGTATACATGCTGATAATTTGTCAAACCTTGGCTCATACTTCATTAATTAGAGAGCAACATGTACAGTACCCAGGTAATCTCATAGTCTGTTTCTTGTATCAGATTTGATATCATCCAAAGTTGACAACAGCTGCTCACAAGCATAAGATGGTCCAAACAAAGTAAGAAATGCAAGTGCTTTCATTGATTTAAAATTATTTGTCAGAGAATTCCATACTTTAAGAATTTTATTTTCAGAACTATCAACTATGGTGCCTTCTGAAATTCCTTTACTCCATCTTCTCTATCTTCTCAAGTGTCATATGCAGACCATACAATATATTTTTCTGGATAGAGCTTTCTGGAAATTCCAGTAGCTCCAGATTTCCAAAAATCTAACCAGTATAAGCAAGAAAAATCAAGCTCTTTAAATTTGGCTTTATCGGGCTGGAGGTACAGCTCAGTGGGCTAAGTGCTTGCCGCTAAGCACTACGGCCCTGAGTTCGATCCCCGGTCCCGGAAAAATAAATTTGGCTTTATCTGTAGAAGTAAGAAAATATAAGGTTGTCTCCATCTTACATAACTATTAAAAAATCTGTTGCTAGAATTCTCCATTGCAGCTGCTGCAATGCTAGAAAATTCCTTGTAGATTTCCTGATGGCTTGTAGGATTGTCTGCAAATGTTATAGAATTTTCTAACTGCAGTTTTAGATTTGGAAAATATTTCAGCTGCCCACTTTCAATGTCTCTTTCAAAAACCTGCAGTTTTCACTCAACTGTTTTGATATCAAAAAAACATCCTTACTGCTGTTTTCCCTACACCTTGCAGTGTTTTGTTCAGTACATTAAAGTGTAGTGTAAAATCTGTAAAAACCATGAAGTTATTAAGTTAGGCCATGTGAGTGAGTTATGGATATTCCTGCCCGTTTTCATTCATAAACACCCTAATTTCATTCAAGCAGGCTACACATCTCTCCAGAACTCATCTTCTGCTCAACCACCAGACATTATTGTCATAAGTAAAGCATTATACTGCACCTGAACCTCACTCATCAAGAAGTGCCATGGAAATTAGTGCAGAGATTCCTCAAAAAACCAGGGTTAGAGGTCCCATTTGACCTGGGTATTTTTCCAGAAGAATTAAAAACATCATACCACAGCAATATATGTGTACCCATGTTTATAGCACTGCAATTTGTCATAGCTAAATCTTGGAAACAAGCCAAATGCCCATCAATGAAGGAATGGATAAAAAAGATGTGGAAGTTTTATACAATGGAGTACTACTCAGCCACAAAGAAAGATAAACTTGAGGATTTTATAGGTAAATGGATGCAACTAGAGACCATACTCATAAGTGAAATAAATCAGACTCACATGTGTAAACATTGTATTGTCTCTCTAGTGTAAGAAACTGAAAGAGTAAATAAAATCCAAAGGTACAATAGATACTGTGAAAGGGAAAGAAACTGCTGAAAAGGAAAGAACAATTGGAATGTGGAAAGCTGAAAAGATAGAAAGAAGGGAGGAAAAATACATATATATGCACACACACAAGATAACTAAGATAATTGTACTAATTTCTATTGGTTTATTGAAAGGAACAGTTAATGCTTAATTGTTTGATCAATTTTGACTATATGTGGTTATCTGAACAACTACTTTGAAGATAGCAATATGCAATAATATAACAACCATTGTTAATTTCCTATCATCTTGTTTGGAAATTGTGTATCATTTTATTGTTTTTTATTCTCTTTAAAATAAAAAATTAAAAAGAAGTACTTGCCACTGTCAAAAATTTAAGAGCATGAACCATGATGTAATTCACCATTTTGTGACATCTTTGAGGCTATTTTTTAAATTTTAAAG
>PVLD010036320.1:0-11060 GCA_004027595.1 Dinomys branickii | reverse complement strand
GAAATTAATAGTGCTAGAGAACAGCCACGGGAAAGAGTGAGCAAGAAAAGGAGAAAAAATAAACAGCAAAATATAGAAATAAAAGGGAGAAAAACTGAAACAAGAAAATAGGCAGAAGAAATAGTCATTCCCTCTTAAAAAATGAAGGAAAAATAAAAATTATTTAAAAAATAGAAAAATATAGAAAGGACTGAGTCAAAGAAAAATATTCCTATCTTTTTGAATGAATGGTCTCTTTCCAAGATCTGCAGTCTTGGGATTCAGTCAGCCACATCTTTCTCTGTCTAGCATTAGGGCCTATGGTTTTCTGAGGTGCCTTCCATGCCCCTGAAACCCCCTCTGTCTGTTTACCCTGTGCCTGCCATCCAAGCTATGGCATGTCTTTGCTCTTGTTGGTGGATCAGCCCTGTGCTCAGGGGTTAAAGTGAATTGTAGAACTTAATTTTGACAGACGTGGGATTTGGTTGTTCCCTTCCATCCCTAGGTATTGTCTTCATCCAAGAGCTGGTCAATTGGTTAATCCTCACCTCTGATGCCCCATGCCAAAAAAAAAAAAAGCAAACTATGAAGCCAACTTGGAGCAGGTGGATAATCGCCTTCTTGCAGAGTGGCAGGCTCTACCTTCCCGGTGCAGATTTGCTTGCTCAGGTTAGGCAAGGTTCACTGCACTGTAAATTTCTATTATCTGTAGGATCCACACCACTTATTTTGTGTATACCTATCTGAAATCACTTTCAAACTAGTTAGATGTGAGTGCCCCCCATAACTCAGTAATTGTAATAATATGTAAAAGTTTGTTAATCCCATGTACTACAAACTGTTTAAGTGCATGAAGAAAGTTTTCCATTTCTTCTCTTTCCATTGGTAGACTCTAAGTATTTCTGGATTATCTGGCCAAACAAATAAAAACTTTTGTTTCAGTCTTCAAAACATTTTCTATGAATTATATTATTTCAATTTTGAAAAGCTGTATGGCCTACAACTGTTTCACATAGTTTTAAGCCTTCAGATCCACACACAATAGCATGTGTGTTTTGCTTTTCTCTGAAAAATATTCACCTAAAATATGGTTGTGTTATTATACTCAAAGAGCAAAAATAATTTTTCATAGTAATACTGAGTGGTTACTGTTAGTGACTTCACATAGTGTGCATCCTCCTACTTTCATTGTATTAATTCTTTTTTTAAGGTACTTTTTCTTTTTCTTGTAACACATAATTTTCCAAAAGAGACTAAGTCTACTCAATAATGGATACAGGGAAGACTAGACTTGAACTTTAGATAAGTACTAATAAAGTGTTTGTAGAAAACTATAATATCAATGACTGGATAAATCTTGCAGTATTTATATGACCGATCTTACCTTCATGAAATATTTTTGATTGTGGGATCTCAGGTTTTGTTGAATCAAATGTTACTTCTTCCAATACTACAAGGGTACAAGAATATATTAGAAAATCTACATGCATATACATAGATATTAATTTTAGTAAAAGTCAGAATAAGCAAGTATTGTTTACATTTAATATGGTTATTAGTTATAATATCACCATACAAATATGTTTTTTCTAGCTTTTTATAGAGGTCAAGGTATCCCTAGGGAAAAGTGGTGGCTCCACAAATTTCACTGTATGGTTTCATGTCAACATAATGTTACACATTGCATTTAGCTTATGTTCAGGTAACTATATTTTCATATTATTTTATCTAATATGAATTAACTTGCCACAAAGTGGACAAAAGGTATACAGATTTTAATGAATATAGGCCACATGTGTTGTAGAATAGTAATTTTGAAACACAAATAAAAACATTGACAAAATAGACCAACACATCTCCTTTCCATGAGAACCTTACACTAATCTGAATTTCCAGAGTAAAGTATTGTTACCATTTCACCAGTGAATAAAATGTGAAGGCCTTTTAATAGAAACTTATGCTATTAAGAGAACTTTTCAACGATGGATGTTTAAAATGTTTTCATCACCATGTGATTTGTATTTCTTTTTTCAAAATAATATAAATATGTTTGTTAACTTGTTTATATTAAAAACAATTTTTGCTGTTCTGTATTCTAAGAAAATCACAGCAATGGCTTAGAAATAAATAGATATAAAAATATAACTTTAATTAGCATTGTTTACATCTGAGGTAGTACATAGCAATTTGCTGTGAGCAACGTAATTTACATAAATGATATCAGGTACTCAAAATGTACACTGTGAAATGTTTCTTTTAGATAGATCCATATATTTATGTTATTTTTTCAAATGATTCAGTATGCATAATAAACATTTAGAAATTTGTACTACTGTTTTGAATTGCTGCATTACAGATGATTCAAGAATAATTCAAATGGTAATAATAATGAAGTATAATTGTTTTCTCAATATGTTATTCTCATTGTGAACAGCTAAAGTTGACAGATAAATGATCTTTAAGTGGTTCATTTTCTCTTTACTTGACAAAGTATTTCTGTAGGTGTTTAGTAATACAATTCATTCGTCGTTCATGAAGGCACAGTAGCTCTTTTTATCAGTGGGTTCTCTATCCACGGATTTAGCAAACTGTGCCTCAAACGTATTTTGAGAAAGCATGTGCAATGAGCAAGGAGGCTTTTTTCTTGTTATTATCCCCTAAGCAATACAACATACAACTATTTATTTAACATTCTGATTTTACTAGGTTTTTAAATAATAGAAAGATGATTTACTGTATGCAGGGGGATATACATAGATTATGTGTAAATACTGTGCCATTTTCTGTAAGAGAGTTGAGCATCTTCTAGTACTGTACATGAAGGGATTCTGAAACTTACATCCTGTGATACTGAGGAACAATTTTATTTTATTGGTAAGTATTCATATTTTGACGTTGACTGTATATGCTCAGTTGTTTTAACTGTGCATGCGAGCGAAACAAAATAATGTTCAGAGAATACTGATATCATTCTAATTTTAGTATATGCGCTGCCAAATAGAGCAATAGACTAGTGATAACAGAGTTCCAATTATTAGTGAGGTGCTTAACCCTCCACTCTTGAGCCACTTTACTGCTTTCCTTTTCTAAACACTTTATATCCTTTGCCTTTGTCCCATGATCCTATGCCTACACAGTTTTCTTTACCTTGATATTTTTGAGTAAGTTCATCTGTTTTTGTTGTTCACTCATTTATGATTATTACCTCTATTATATCAAAATCTTTCTCAGGCCTCAAAAGACAGCTCATTACACTTCACCATGTTTGCATCTTTAGACTTCCACAGAGCTCATTTTACACCTTTGTTATAGTTGTGCTCACAGTTATCCTTGTAAGCTTGTCTATCATGGCTCTCTCTTATGAGTTCCGCAAGGGCAAAGGTCACATTTTACTCATCGATTTCTCCAATGCCTAGCATAGTGACTCGTATGACATAAACATCAGTAAACGGGTTGGAGTGCATTTCCTCACAGGAACAAAGAAATTAAATAAATGACTACAGTGTGATTAGAATAACAGAGCAGTCTGCAGTGCCACAAATGGCACAAGCGGCCACCGGCCACCACCGTAATAATGTTTTGCTTACATACTACTTCTCATTTTAATCTTTAGATCCTGCACTTATCAGTAAACTATTACAAGGATTCTGGGAATTGACGTGACTGCATTTGGAAATATTCCAAGGATTTTATTGAAATAAGAGGCAAGAAACTGCCCAGATGTTAAACACCATGAATAGGTACCCTGGGCAGCTCAATTTAGTCTTGGCAAAATATGGACAAGGGAGTAATTTTTCAAAATTGCTTGTGGGATTCACATACGCAAAGCCCATTATTTTCCCAATTGTACCTGAAATAATGGGGAGAGAGCTTCTATATTCCCTACACACGTGTAAACAAGAATGAGACTACAGGGACACACGAGAAGTGCTCAGTAGCATTAGAGTTGCTTGTAATTGTTTTCCTCAACCAGTAATGTCATTCTCAGGATAGAAAAGCTTGCAATGTATCCAGTGAAGGCATAATGGCAATGAGGTACAAACATGAAACCAAATGATGTCTGCGTCGTTTTACCTAGTTAATCTAGAATGGAATTTAAGAAAATATGATTCAGTAAATATAATATTTACTTCTAAAGGAGCAAGTGAAAAGAAACTGACTTAATGACAATTTATTCACTTGTGAAAGGCCATTGGATTTAGAGAGAGCCAAACATGATTTCGAAGGCTATCTCGGGCACTCAGTAGCTATAGTGCTTTTGGAAAATTACCTAATCGCATTATTATTTTTCCTCAAACAATAGTAATGATAACTTCCTCAAAAGTTTACTGAGTTGATAGAATGGATTATAATTATAGATGTGTTATTGATCATATTTTAAAGATTATAAAATTTGTTTATTAAAAGTGATTTTAATAATTCAAAATGTGAAAGACTACACATGTATTTTAATGGGTAAATGGCAAGAAGACTCATAGTAGATCTAGTCCAGTCTCCAGTATTTTGTCCCTCAGTGTGCCCATGTGCTTGGTAGTCTATGAAAATTTGCAGTACCCCTTCACACTGAGTAGGACTTCTTCTCCATCCCTTACTGCTGACTTTGGCCAAGAGACTTTATTAAGCTACCAGACTTATGCACATTATACCAGCTTTCACGCTGGGAGCTGTCTTACAGGTCTGAAAGCACCAGGAGAAAGACATGTGTAGGCTGACCTCTTGGCCTCATAAACATTGTGACACACGTGTCAAGCAGATGTACCTGTAGCTGAGTCCAAGGATGAAGACATTCTGTTGAAAATACAAGCTGAGGGAAAATAAATGATGGCTATATAGACATAAAGCTTGGGTGGTTTATGTGGCTAAAGTAAGACACCCCAAGGGCCGAAAAGGTGGTATGGGAATATGACTAGGGGGCAGAGCACCTGCTTGGCATACTTGAGGTGCTGGGTTCTATCCCCAGCACTTCAAAGAAGATTTACAGAGAGAAACCTACGTGGTATTCAGAGAAAAATGTACTAAAATATTGTAAATAGTCTTAAATGACTCTAAACAAAACATACAGAAGCCCATACAGCCCCCACATTTCTAGCCAATATTGAGTGGTTATGTATTCTTTCTAGAAGTTTCTAGAAATATTGTAGTGCTGTCACATGATTAAGATGAATGTGTTAGAGTACCCTTGTGATTTCCCACAAGTTACTACTTAGCAATGTTTGGAGTCAGGAACAGGGAAAAGCTAAGTCTACCTGCTACGGATAGATGTTCAAAGAAGAAGAACAGGAACTGTCCCAACATAAGTTATATGCTTCCCAGTTGTTCTTACTTCATAACTGTGAAAAAGAAAAGCACATTCTTATTGACCCACCTATTTTTCCTGACCATGGCAATAATTTATATTCTCAGTAAAACAATGAGAAAAATGGAACACAAGAAATATATGCATTCCTGTAAAGCAGGAGCATAATATCATTAAAAATCCTAATTAAAATTGAAATGTAGACCTTTCCATATATCGGCTTTTGCTTATGTAATTTGTAAACTGAAGACAAAATGTATATGCAATTGTCTTATACACTATTGTATGCAATTTACCATGAGAATTTTATAAATATATTTGATAGACTAGTGAGTATTTTTGAAACATGAGCTTAAGTGCAATTTTGATTCTATCATACAACGACCATTTTTTTCTGGTAATTTGTGAGTTGCTTTTTTATATAATATAGTTGATCCCTGCATTTTGAGTATTTTAGGTATGTTTAAGCCTTCTCTACTTCCTTTCATATTCATTAAAATGGGGTATTTAAGTCCTTTTCTTTTCCTTTAGACATTCTTCCATGACAGTTTGCTGGTTAAAACCACAGCTACTACCTAATGTAATCAACTTGAAAGCTGAGGAAGGCAGTTGTTATTTTTATCACAAGTTTGAAGACAAACAAGACGGAGAGAACTTGAGAAAGTTGCTTAACACTATGATCCAAATAAACTGCTTCACCACAGGAGGACACAGAAGACTGAAGGACACTAAAGCCCACACTTAACCCATGGCTGAGAAATCCTGAATCCTAGTTCCTTAAAGAAACAGAGTTATGATTTTCTTTGATTGTGTGAATTGACTGGGAGTTTCTTCTTCTCTGTTAAGCTCACTCATGGTATCACAGTCAGCTGACCTAGGACTGAGTGAGGGATGACAGGGGTGGGAGGAGTGGGGGGCCTATGACATCCTTTCCTGAGGGCCAGATTCTAGCTGCAATGGCAGAAAAAGGCAGGCTGGCTGGCCTAATACCGCCCCTTAACCTTTCACTGCTGAAACCCTCCCAGCACACTGAGCTCAAGCTTCCAAAAGAGCAAAGGTAGATGCTGCAGGGCATCTTACATGGTTCATCTTAGTCAGAAAGTAAGCAATGTCACATCTGAAATAATGATTTGGGCCAAATAAGTTACAAAGCCAGGCAAGCACCCTTGTATGGGGAAAGAAATTCCAACCCTGAAGGAAAGGAAGAAAAACTGCCTTTGCAAAAGGCTCTGCTCATAAGGACCCAGGATTCAGGGGAAGCCATTCTTACCACAACCCATCCAGCCACTATGGGGTACCTTGACTTTAGCTGAACTGAAATTTCTCTGCCCTGAGTGCTAAAGTAAAAGCTCAGTCTGCAGTGCTAATTGATGGGCACCTTTGGACACAGATTACAAAGAATCTGTATGCTTGGAATGAAGCACCTTCATTGAATGTCTTCATTAACAAATACCGTCCTGAGGTGTGTGCTTCATTTTTCTAACTGCACACTATGGTTAGAATTGGGAAGGTCGTCGATAGTTTGCTATTGCCTGGTTGTACACACTCTTCACAGGTGATGACTTTGAAACACGAGGAGGGATCCTATGATTCCAACTATTCCAGCCCTGCCTTGATTTCACCAGCTGGCTCAGAAAATCTGGAAATTGGGAGTCAGGAATTCCAGTAAGTACCACAGAAAGCCGGGAAAGGTTACACAATTGCTTTGTGGACTGAAGAGGAATGAAAGGAGCTTCAGAGGAAATCGACTGGTCAAAGCCATCACTGAAAAACCTTTCTCCAGACAAGCCCTTTCTTCCTTCCGGCCGATCTCCCACCTTGTTTATGTACAGGCCTCTATCTATCTGTCTATCCTTTACTTTGATTCTTCCAGCATGCCCTTTCCATGCCCAGACAATAAGGCAAAGCTCTCGCTCAGAGCTGTTCAAGGCGGTCCATTTCTCACTCCAAACCCGTGATCTCTGAGACACACCATTGTCACAGGGAAGGAGGCATGGCACTGGTGAGCCATTCCTGTGTCCACTGGATTCTGCAAGACAGACCAGGAAGACCTGCCTCGGTTTCTCCATGTGGGCAAGGGTGGTTGAAGAAAGGGAGACAGTGGATTTCCTTTTACTTTGTTGAGAAGCCAGAGTCTGAAGCCCAGAAATGCCCCACTGTCATGTGCACATGCACTCCGGAAAGAGAGGAGACTCTCACTTTGATCTCTGCTATGTCCTATTTTATACACTTGTTTGTGTACTGGCCAATCTGCGTGCCGTGTCAAGTTTCTTAAGCACAGGCTTCTGTGTTAATTTTCTGGTATCTGCAGTATGATCACAATCCCAGTAAGTTACAGGCCTGGACTCTGGTCCACTGTGTGAGCATCAGCACCTCTAAGGGACATGGTTGTCCCTCTCTTCATCGTCCTGGCTGGACACCAAAGCTCCTGTGTGGTCCTTTAGGAATGTGGGAAGTGGCTGGCCTCTGATCTCTGCCTCCTCATACACACAACTCTCCACAGTCACAGCACAAATGGACACAAGCCCCACTGGAATAATCAGGCCCTTAGACACCTGTGCTGGCTCTGAGCAAAACTATTCTAAAGAGCTAAAACTGAAGGACATCAGAAACATCTTAAAAGTAAGTAGCTCTACAAAAATCCTGAGAACTGCTAAATATCATCGGGGTGGACAAATGGGTGATAAGTACAGCAGAAAACATGTGTCTGCATTACTCTTGGGGTGCATGGACATCCGGGGCTGCGGAACTGGTTGCTCTGCATCCACTTTTACACACTCTGCCTCCATCCTGATGCACCAAAGATCAGCTGCCCTTTACCTGCTTTCACAGCCAGCTGCCTGGGTCTCAGGAGATGATACTGGCTGGAAAATCTGTAGGGAAGAGAAAATGGGGCATTTTTGACCCAGAACTGGCAGAATGCACTTTGGGCCTCCGCATCCTGATGAAGGTGTCACAGGCACTAAGCATTCAGGCTGAGGTTTTGAAGCCTTTTCAGCTCTGACAGCAGCAGGTACCTGCAGGTTCTCTGGAGACCCCAAGGCATATTCAAATAGGCTGAGCCTCTTTCAAATCTTGCAAGACAACAGAGGGCCCCACCATCACAATGCAAAATCTGAAGTTAAAATTGCTCACATCCAGTTGAGGCCTGAGAAGGCTGTTCTGGGGCTCAGAGGGGCCCAGCCTGTGGATCACCTGGCTTTGGCACCACATGCACACTCCCAGGTGGGGGCAGCACAAGGTAGCAGAGGGCCTAAAGGGAACTCACATGCTAGGGACAGCGAGCGTGCATCACAGTCCCTATCCTGCCACTCACCAGCTAATGACCTGAGCAGGTTGCCTGTCCTGGAAAAGGCTCAGCACCCAGGAGGGAAGGCAGCAGATGCCATGAAGAGTGTACACCCACGGCCACAGCAGGGTGTACGAGGAGCCAGCCCTCAGCCCGTTTCCTTTTCCCAGGTTCCAGCCACATCTCTGTGCTGAGAGGTGGGGCTGCTCTGACCCTGGAGGCCAAACTGCCCAGATAGGCACTTCCTACTTTGTGATGGGGTGGGAAGACTCTCTCCTGGGTGAGGAAGAGGGGTGTCCCACATTCCAAACCAGAGAAGGAACATGGACCTCGGGCTTCCCAGGCAGAAAGGCCTGACGTCCTGCGAACTGTCCCCACAGTCCAGTCCCTTCATTTTGCTTGCATGGTGACAGTAGGTCACCATGTGCAGCTGCTCACAGCCTTTAGGCGGCATCAGACTTTCTCCAACAAGCTCGTCTGCCAACTCCCCTGTCCTCCCCTCCTCTCTCCGGAAAGACAGTTCTTCGCCTGTCCAGTGTCCAGTCTGAGACGAAAGCCTTTCTCTTCCTTGTTCCCTTCTCCGGGAGGGATGATCCCTGCTTGGCGCAGTGCATTGTGGAATAGGTTGTCATAGGAAAGTGCTTCATCACCTATGTCATAATTCAACTGGTGAAAAGAAGTCAGGCCAGCAGAGCCTCCTGACTTCCAGGCCTCAGAGTTGCTGCTCCTCACCTGAGCTGCCCGGCACAGCATGAACAGCGCAGGCCCTGAGCAACTAGGAAGGGGAAGCAGCAGACTCAGGGGCAGGACAGCTTGGGCATCAGGTGCCCTCTGGGGCAGGCTCTGGGGGATGAAGCCCTTCTCACTCCTCCCCCGACACCTTCCATCCATCCCCCACAGGAGCGTGCCTATCAGGTAGGGAGTGGCCACAAGCCTTCGGTGCGTGGAGCAGCACTGATCTGTTCTCCTCCCCTTGTACACGTTGACACACTGGCTTCAGCCCTGGGGGAGGAAAACAACCTGAGACCCACACAACACTGCCTCATCTCTCAGCCACTTACATGGAGATCCTTATCCCAGCTTCTAATCAAAACAGTCATTTGTGCATCTGTGCAGGTGCCTGATAACAGGAAAGGAGAGCGTCCAGGGAAGTCTGGGTCTTTTGGGGAACACATCCTTCATCATTTGTGGTCTGTGCTGCATAGGATACTAGGGTTTCAGACACATCAACCTTTCTAGGCTCGAAAGAAACAGCACTGTGCCCTTAGGTGGCACGGGCACCAGGAAGGGAGTCCTGAAATCAGGGGAACCCCTTACCACACTGTGTGGATTTTGCACATCCTCTCTGAGCTGTTCTGATGAAGATGACCTTTCCATGCATTTCATTTTGATGTATGTGTCTCCTTCTCCACGTTACATAAAAATATGAGTTATTCTCTATGAGAAGGGAAAGGAAGTGTGAGGAAATGATGCCCACACACGGAGGTTTGTGGCAGTAGCCTCCTCAGCACAGCCTACATCTCCCCTGGGGAGCTCTTCTGAGAGGAGCAGCACCACCTAAGCAGAGACTGCCCGTACCTCAACCCAGGGTGAGGGTGATTGAGGCCCCTTCGTGCATGGTTCCTTGTTTGCCTCCTCAGTGGCTGTTCTTCCCCCTCAGGCTGCTGATCCGCATTCCCCGGGATTTGCTTCAAAAAACCTGAGGGGGAATGGAACCCTGGTCCTCCGGGGTGGAAATCTAAGGTCACAAGGCGGAACTTGGATTCTCAGCTCACACAGTCCATGCCGAGCACCCGTACCTCGAGGGCAGTGGTGATGCTAGGGGCTGAGCAGATATATCACGCTCGCGGGTCCTGGTGGGAAAATGTAACTGGTTAACATGCAAGAAGTGACAGGTGTGGAGTAGGTGAAATCTAAAAAGCGTTCTTGGTCTTAAATATTTTCCGTTGAATTAAACATACCCGTTTCAATTTTCATAAATCCTGATTGCTGTGAACATGCATGTATGAACATCAAGACACGGGATGTCTGCAACAACTAAGGAGGCTCCTCCATGCCTCTCTCAGCTAATTTTTTCCCAAATTAACTGCTGTTCTGAACTCCATCAAGATTGTCTAGTTTGCTTGCTTTTCCCCTTCATATATATGGAGCAGACGCTATGTTCTCTATTGAATGCTGTATCTTTCTGTCAGGATTAAGGCTGCCAGGTTCATGTTGTTTCATGGAAAAGTAGCTTGTTTTGGTTCGTTGCTCAGTAGCATCTCGTCAAATGAATGTAGTCGAAATTATTTGTTCATTCAAAGCTTAGAGTAGTTTTGATTCTTTCTAGCTTGTGACTATTATAAACAAAAGTGAAATGAACCATCTGGTACAAGTGTTCTGTTGGCTATAAACACTCAATTCTGCGGAGATTTCTGCTTCATGCTGTGTCTTTGTTACCTCAGGCTACTTTAACAAAATACCAGAATGGCTTCTGTAAATGACAGAAATTTATTT
>PVLD010036319.1:0-11061 GCA_004027595.1 Dinomys branickii | reverse complement strand
TTTCATACTGGCCAGTCTTAACTGGGGTGAGATGAAATCTCAGTGTTGTTTTTATTTGCATTTCTCGAATGACTAAGGATGTGAAACTGCAAGGGAAACACTTCAAAGAATCAATAACTGGGACCTCATCCTACTGAAAAGTTTTTGCAAATCTAAAGAAATCACCAGCAAAGTAAAAAGAAAACCCAGAAATTGGAAAAACATCCTAGCTGGCTGTCCCTCAGACAAAGGTCTTCTATCTAGAACATACAAAGAATTAAAAGACAGGTACCCGTCCAAATTCAAAGACCCAATCCAGAAATGGGCATCTGAGATGAATCCACACTTCTCAGATAAAGAAATACAAATGGCAAATAAATATATGAGAAAATGTTTCATGTTAAAATTATATTTATTTTGTATACTTCATTTTGTTCTCATTTCTCTATTTTTCTTTTATTACATTATTTTTTTTTGTACCGGGAATTGAATTCAGGACTTGCACTTCCTAGGAAGGTGCTTGTGCCACTGAGCTACATCCCCATCTCTTTTATTACATTTTTGTGGGTCAATGTTAATTGAATATTTTTATTATTTCTATTTTAATTTATTCACAGTGGTTTTGAATGCATCATTTTAAACAGAATACTTGTTAGTTGCTAGAATTATCATATGCATACATAGCCTGTTATAATTAACTATTATGAACATTATACCGCATTGTGTAAAGTACAGAAATCTCATTTTCAGTTTGATCCCTTTACCCTTCACAGATTTTCAATATAATTATATGTTCTTTACATAAGTTGTAGGTCACATAAAACTTTGTAATATTATTCACTTCTATCATTAGGTATGACTCAGTTAAGCTACTCATACAAAAGTTAATATGTTGTGTTTACTTAGATGTACCAATTTTGAAGTTCTTTAGTTGCTTTGTGAAGTTTCAAATGTTTTTAATTTTTATTTTTGTTGAAGCAAATTATCACAAATTCATTGGCATAAAATGGCACAAATGTAACATTTTGTTTGTCTAATAATGCCTTTTTGCTGCTTTCATTACTGAAGCTGTGTTTCTTGGATAGTTAATGAGTCACAGTTCATTTCACTCAGCATGTGATAAATCTTTGCTGCTTCCTTTTAGTCTTCACGGTTTCAAATGAGAAATCTGACATCCAAATTGATTTTCCATGACTTATAATTTATTATTTTCTCTGACATCTTTCAAATTTTTTTGTCTTTTGTTCTCAGAAATTTATGACTTGGCCTAATGGATTTTTCCTGCCTGGAGTTTCCTAGCATTGAAAATCTGTAGTTTTGTATCCTCCACAAAATTTGGGAGGTTTTCAAGCATTATTTCTTTGAGTAATTTCATAAAACCATTGTCTCTTATCCATTTGGCACTCTTATGTAATAGATGTTAAACTTTTTAATTTTCTAATTAGTTACTGGGGTTATCTTCTTTTACTCTAGTTATTTTTTTTGTTGTTTATGTCACATAAGTACATGTGTTTAATGATTTGTTATGTCCACTGTACTATAGAGCCCATTCATCTATGTTTCTTTTTTTATTAGTTTATTATTTACTTATATATTACCTTTAGGTACTTTTTATAATTTCTATTTCTCTGCTGAGATTTTCTACTTTTTCATTCAAGAGACTCTCTGATTATTTATTGAAGGTTTTAATCATGGCTGTTTTATCATAACTCTAACATTTGATTAATCTTTATATTGACATTGCTTATATTCTTTTCACATTCCAGCTGGCATTTTCCAGTTTCTTGACTTTTAGAATATGATGCTGTTGTAGTTTGGACCTGGTCGAGGTTGTATAAAGTAACTCATTCTTAAATGTGAGATCCAAGGGGATGATTGTGTTTAGCTTCCTGCTCAGCCCTTGCACATCATGCCTACAAAAGTAGAGTGTTCAGTTATACATCCGAATTTGAGAGAAATGAGATGGAAATTACAGTGCCTTCACCTCTACTTGAACTTTCTCAGTGAAGAGACAATGTTGATTTTCATTTCCTTCTTGACTCCTGTGAACAATGGAGTCAACTTGTAAACTCAGCTATTATCTGGGGCCCTTCAACATCTGGGAGGATGGTTGACACTGTAAGATACTTGTTTTTGCTTTTGTTCTGTTTTGGTTTTGGTTTTGTGATATTTCTTTTGGTGGTACCAGGGATTGAACCCAGAGCCTTCACACTGAGCTACATCTCACCTTCCTTTTATATTTTTTAAATTTTGAGACAATATCTAGTTACTATGTTGCCCAACCTGTGTTCAAAGTTGCTGTGGTCCGACCCTAGACTCCCACAGTGTTGGGATTACAGACATAGGCCACCGCACCTGACTTGACATTGTGTTTTATAGCTACAGGTTAGAAGTAGAAGCTCAACTCCTTGCTTAACCCTGAAAGACCATGCACAGTGAGAGGAAGGCAGAGTGTGAACTAGCTTCCCATCTACTGCCTTATTCTACCTTGGTGTTGATCGGTAATAGTCAAATTTCTGATTCTCATAGTGCCCCCACCAGTATGTACAGAGGGCACATTGTGATTATTATTATTATTATTATTATTATTAAGCATACTGGTGATTATTTTGCCTGCCTAAGTAGATACAACATTCCAGTGACACTCTCTGGAATATATCTGGAATCATAACACCACTGACTAATGAAACATGGAAAATCCATTCCCTGCCCAATCTCACTAGTACTACCTTGGTAATTCAAATATTCTGCTTCTCCTAAATACAGTATGTCATACAGTATCAAACTCCCACTAGCTTCGCCAGTATTGTTCCTCTAGGGGAATCAGTGTATTTGACAGACAATAGAAGATTAGCCCTTGTCTTCACTCCTGCCAATGCTTTGGGAGGGTGAATCACTGTGCTTTCATTGTTTTTATGGCACAGTGAGGCGTGGAAGGGAAGAGAATTAGCTTGTGCTTGGAAACTGCTGGAACTGAGGCAGGAGTAGAACTTTGTTATTGTTCCATTTGGTTTTGGCTGAATTACGGCACTAACATCAAAATGCTTTGTGTCTTAGGCTACCCAATGTCCAGACCTTCGTCTATGGAAAAAGAGATTTATTTGTCCAGTGGTTCTTATCAGTTCTGGATTTATGCGTCTGTGGCATGGGACATACACAGTCTATGGGAAAACTTAAGTAACTCACTGCCTTTCTGTTTGTCAAGTTTCAATATCACTAGGCAGCTTATATACTTCCAAATTTTCAGAGTCTACCTACATTTCTGGTATTTTATTCATCGTCTTATTTGTAAGAGTGGAGAACTGGGATGAATACAAGGCTTCTTCACTTTTGCTAAAACTGGAAATCACTTGCTCTGTTCTTTAAGTGCAACTAAAGGTCATCAGGTCAAAGTAGGAGTTGATAGTATTACATAAAACTTGTTCACTTTATATGAGTGAAATTAAATAGGTTTATTCACAAGATACCTTAAGCCTACAAATAATTAACTAGAATATGATGAAGGTGGCTTTCTCTGAAATATTAAGAATTGCTCCCATCTTTTTTTAGTCCTAGAAATGCAGCTGCTGAACTCTGAGGGCCTAAAAGCTTGAGACTTTCCTGGTTTCCTACTAGATTATTTTCAGTGTTCACTGAAGGGGTTAAATAACAATTCTGAGAGCTGTGTACATCATATACAGGCCCCAGAAATGCTGTTAGTATATGATTATTTACATGGGGTGACAACAATGGGAGCTCTGTGCCCTGCTGCCTTGTAGTTCAATTACTAAAAGAATATGAGCTCTTGATTTCTCTTTCCGCTTCTGAATGTGGATTTTGTCACACCTAACAAGTCTCATTGCTTTGCTAATACTTTCACATGATTAGCCCCAGAAAGCCCTGATACTTGATGGTAGGGCTTCATAGAAATGATTGTTAACTTTTACCCTCCAGTTCATGTTTTCTCTACTCTCCCTAAAGATAACTCACAGTTGCTAAATTTTTATGATATTGTGAATTTTTCAGTACTTTCTTCTCAGCCAGAGGAATCTGATAGATTTACATAAACACTTGACTTGACAAAAATTAATGATTTAAAGTAGTTTAAAGCCACTCTGTAGATTCACACAAAGCTATTATCTATCAATCATTCTGACTCAGAGTCTAAATGTTAGTTTCTTAGGTGTGTTAAAGGTGTATAAAATATAAGTACCCATTCTACATCAAATGAAATGAAGTAATTTTAAAAAGACGAAAACCTCCCCAAGACAAGTATGCTTAATTGTAAAATGCAAACACCAGTGCTTCTTCCACTAAGAAAACCGAAATGCTTTCTATTGGTGGAACAATATTTGCATTTTCACTGTATCTAGGGATGAAAAGAGACACCCTTCAGCAATAGACAACCTAATAATTAAAGACACAACTGTCATAATTTTTAGCAGTTTGGAGAGTTAACCAAGCTAGATAACTCACCAAGATCTGGAGGGAAGTTTCTCAGAGCTCATTTGCCCTTACCTAACTTGTGTTTATGATACACTTGAAGAATTTCCATTTCATGTCAAATCTCACAAAGATGCTGTTATCAGAGACCACACTGAAAATTACTGCATTGGAGCATTTTTATCCAATAAGTCTTTACCTTTTCGTTTCCAAATGACTTCTTTTTTAAATGTTATATTGTAAAGAATTTTGAAAATAGGAGTAGACAGGAGTATATAAGCATATTTTATAGGTCCATCAAGCACTAATAATAATCTAACAATGATCAAGCTAAACAACTTCGAAACATTACACTTTGTTCTCCACTTTGTGGAACAAGTACCCTCATGTTCCAAATGTCAAATGATAGTAATTAATTTTTAGAAATTAATTTTATTAGTATTTTTGGTATAGATAATGATCTGTATTATTATAGGATTTATATTAGTACTTTAGTCATTTTTACTTTTCACATTAATGCACAAAGTCTCTCCAACTCTGAGGAGATGGTGGTTTTAAACAGCTTTCATCTTAAATGAGAGAAATGGATAGTCCGATATTTATTAGGTAATTTACCTAGAGCTTAAGCTGAATTCTTTCTCTAGAACTTATCTTAATGGGCACTATTATTCCACTGCTTCAGCTGAAGTCATATTCATCCACTTCTCTGGAAATAGCATATTACTAGATTCATTTTTTTCTATGCATATAGCCAGTAAAGATGACACAGACACAGCACTTTTAGCCAAGTTTAAATGATTAGTTTTCCAGACATAGTCTGATCTCCTGGTGGAGTAGAGGTGACTGCATCTGCAGTCAAACTCCCAGTGTAAATGGTTGTTCCAAGGATTTAGACACCATAGACAATTTCAATCTTCACTCCAGAGTATGAAGCTGTTTCTTCAGTTAGAGCAAATTTCCCTAAAACCCTGTCTCTTGCTTTAAAACACGTGGATAGTCCATGCCATTTATGTGTCTCCCACAAATTGTGGAGCTCAATGAACTACCATGAGCAATTTAAATAAAAGTTTATTCATAGCAGGTCTAATCACTTGGTTGTGGCTTTATAAAAATATATTCACATATCTTCTGAGCTATTCCTATACAGTTATGATCTAGTACTCAAAATTATAAAAGTGTAATACATCTACATTTGTCAGATAAAATGACATTCATCATATCTTGTGAAATCTAATTCTAAGCATCTAACTCTTGCACTGTACTAGTAACATATTTTGTGGTATAACTGATTTAGTTAATGTTACAAAGTACTTCTCTGAATGAATTTCAGAGGCATCCTATTATGGATTTTGTATGATTAGTAAAGAAAGAAAAGATTAAAGAAGTTTTACTTCAGATAAATTTTAGCATCCATTAGGTCATTCCTACCCCTGACCAGAAGCTTTTGAAGTTGTGATCTTATTTTACTCCTCAAGTTTATTAATTCTGGGTAATATTGTTTTTGGTAATTTTGTGAATTGACAAATGCCTTGAATAAAAATGTTTTATGAAAAAGAAATATTTGCTTTATGACACTTATACATTACAACATATGCAATTAATCTAGATAATTTGTATATGAAACCATGCTCAGCAGTCTTATCAGGATTGCAAAGTCAGAGTTCAATAAGATCTCCAAGTCCATGACAGTTAGAGTGAATGATGATGGTGAAGTGTACGGGCTGTATAGTCACTCAAACTACTGTACTGTTGACTGGAGATGAATTGGTAAAACTACGTTGAAAAAAATGTGACAGCAACAGAAAGTAGTAAAGCTAAAAGATGGCTACTCTAAGACCGGGTAATTTCAATCTTTGTTTATATGTATAAGTGCATGCACATATGTACCAAAATACATAGACAAAAATGAACTTGTCTCAAACATACAAACAATACAGGTGAATGGATAAAAATAAGCGGCAAGAGTTTATACAATGGAATATAACTCAGGAATTATACACTAGCAATATATACAAGTACATAGATGAATATCTCGTAAACTGTATTGAGAAAAAAAAAGGCCAAACACAAAAAAGAAAATCTTCAATTCCACTTATAGCTAATTCAAAAATAGCCAAAACTATTTTGGATTTTTTTTTTAATTTTTAAAAGTATAAAAAACAAAGAAAACCAAAAAAAAAAAAACAACAAATAAAAGGAAAACATTAACAAAAAGACACAAAGCAGCACAAGAGCAGTACAATCGAAATTGAATTATAGACAAAGCGACAAGGAATCACCAATGGTTGCTGCACCACACATTGATGACCTCAAAGTGCATGCTCCTGAAATCACATATAGACATACAATCTTGATCAAACAATCAACCAGGACAGGGCACAAGAGAGCTTTCCAGGATGCTAGATATGTTATACATTTCGATGTTGGTGCTAGATTCATAGAGGTAAATTTCACCAAAGTTTACAGTTAAAATTTATGTACAAAATACTTTCAAAATAATATTAATATTAATATCAATATTAATATTAATAATGTGATCTATGCAAAATTGTCAAAAAACCCTGTTGGAGCAACACTCCAGAGTGTCTAATTTTCAAGTGTGTGTCCTTAGTTCTGGAGAAGGAAAGTTTTCCTCAGTCACCAGACCATGTTCCTGAAGTTTCTTCATGGGCAATATATTTTAAATGCTATTCTCTGGGTCAAATGATACTTAAATATAGATTTAGTGTCATCACTTTCACATATAAAATACCACATGGAAGTGAGTACTTCTCAGGAGTATAATACTAAGACATAACATCACTTTCCATTTTTAAACACACAAATTAACAATTTTAAAACAACTAACAGCCTACATATATTCTTATTGCTATCATAACTTTCATAACTTCTTAAAAGCAATTATTTAAATGGTTAACAGCTTTATTCACTATAGGAAGAAATTTGTGTAAAAAATTTTCACATTTTCCCTGAGATTTAGAAAAGCAAATGTCATATATAATTTCATACTCTTATGTACATATCTTTTTTCTTGTATACAGTACTCTTGTCATTGTTTTCTAGAATGGTATTATGTTGGTTTAGGAATATTTTGCAAAGGAAAACAATATAATACAGGACACATATTTTATTAGATTATTTATAATAGTCACCCAAAGAACGATATGCAAATAGTGCAGGAAATCTCTCCCCACACTAAGGCCAAGGAAACTAGCTGAGGGTCTGGATCCCACAATAATGTCCTACATGAGTCCAGCCAAAGACCCAGAGCTCATAACAATGCCTCCCACGAATCTAACTGGAAGCCCAGGGTCCATAACATTATCTCATGGAGGCCTCTTTCATGGATCTATGCTGCAAAGGCCCAAAGGTCAGTGGTGGAATCTAGGAAGTCGGTGCCAGCAGGATGAAGGATCTGTACCAGCAGTCTGAGGGATCTGCACTGGAGCTGGGAAGTGATGCTCAAAATGAAGATCAGAGCTCCCCCAAAGTGCTCCAAAGCCATTCTCAGTGCCAACAAGGTCTTGAGCTCCTCAGAGAATGAAACCAGCCAAGTTCATCAGGAAAGCCAGCATAATGAGCTCCTCCAAAATAATCAACAGCTCCTTACAGCTTCTACCAGGTCTAACAGCCTCTCTCGGCTCCCAACAGCCTTCTTCAGTTCCCCAAAGCCTTTTTTCTTCTTCTCCAGGTCTGACTCTTAGGCTGCTGGCAACAGTCCTCAGGTGGGGACTGTTGCCAGCAGCACAACCCACACCCAGCACCACTCTTACTCATTTCAGCTGGGGGTGATAAGTTGACCACCAGTTATCAATCCACTACAAGTATATAGACCCAGAAGAAAGGAATAGCCCCCTCAGTCCGAAACCATACTCCAGAAGGGACTATTTTCTCCCTGGAGTGGAAAATCCTAAAGAAGCACACAAGAAGGTGCTCTTGACCTTGAGGAGATGCCCACAACCATGACATTTGCAAAGGTGTTGTATTTTGCCTTTTCTAAAGTTTTGCACAGACTTCTGTAAGTAGTTGTCCTAGATACAAAATCACCCAGGGAATTAATTCTCAGGAATGAAATGGAAGTCACGAGTTTTGTTTGTCTTTGGAAACCTCAGAATGCTTTCTCAGCACTGCTTTTCTAAGCTTTGAAATGTGGCAATTTCTCATTTCCAGGGTAGTTTTAATAGCAGAGTACATTCTTGAATATCATTTCTTCTTTGGAGAACTGTCTATCCTTCATGTCTTAGACCTGACATTTTGTTAAATATGCCAGGTCCCCAATTAAAAATATATTGTCTCAAGTCAAGTGCCACCCTTCGAATTACAATGTTTAAAACAAGGCAGAATACAGAAGATATTTTATGTCACTGAAAGTGGTACAGCTAGAAAATGAATTGGATTCCTTTATGACTAATCTTTTATGCATCGGCTGAGTTTTGAAAATTGTTTCTAAAAGGATTTAACATTCCATTAATAACAAATTCTGAGCTGTGTCAGCAATACAATACTCTTTAGTCATTTATTTCAATGAACAAGGCATTGCAGATGAAATGTAATTATTGAATTATCTAAGAGAGAAATAAGTACTGAAGCAAAAGTAGGACTTTTATGGTATTATAGCATTACCCTTGATCCTGTGGTTTATTTAACCAAAGCACTTGACTATTTTACTTTAGTAATTGAAATGACTTGTAAGAACATTATAGCTAACCTATTTCCACCAAGTTTTAGCTATGATTTAAATATAATTTCTTTACTGAGATAACGGTAGATGCTAGTCAGGGTTTCTTAAGTCTGTGATATGACAGTTGCACAAATGAACATGAGGAAAGCTTTGGCTTGAAGTGCTTTGAGAGAGCAGCATTCAGAACCTCATCACTTCAGAATGTGCTTCACTTTGATTGCATTGGGCTTAACCTCAAGCCCCTATACTTTTGAATTTCTCTTCTGTGTTCAAGGATGGAGGTGATAATAGAAAAATCCTGAAAATGTCTGTGAATCTTGCTGAAAGTCAGCATCTCATATGGTAAAGAAGTTAATAGACTTGAGCTCATTTTGAAGTTTCATATAAGTGTATGACAAGAATATAGAAGGAAATAAAGCAACCACCTTCTTTTTGAATTAAATTAATAAATGTGAAATAAGTTTCATTTTCCAAAAGAGTACTTTTTAATGTTTTTTTTTTACTAAGTAAAACTAAAATCCTTTAAAAAGATACACACATATATTTGAAAGATGGGAAGGAGACGACAGACTAGTTAAGGACCAACTCACTGCAAAGTAGTGAGTTGCCTGCTTTTGTTTTGCCTCATATAGCTCAGATATGGAGTTGCAGACAGAGGCAAACATGGAATGCCAGCGGGGATGCACAAAACCTGATCTCTTCAGTTAAAGCATGAAGACAAATGCTAGTATGGCAGACAGGGGGCGTTAAATAATAACTGCTCTACTCCAAATAAGTATCAGGAAAAACTGAGACCTCAAGCTCACCAATTAAAGATCACGGGAACCTCCTTGACTTTCACAGTCCGAGTTGCAAGACTATAACGAGGTGCTATAACTTCCCATTAAGGTGGAATCAGAGGTAGCTTAATGCGGGCAGAGCCTTCCCATACATCCCCTGCTCGGTGGTAATAACGATCTGCCTCCCCACTACACACAAAATATCAAAGAAAAGTATGCCACATGAAGGACTTTGATGTCACTTATAACCTGTAGTAAAAAAAAGTTCTTGTTCCTCCCACCTGGGATGGCAGGAGAGAAAGGATAGTAGAGACTTTTACTGTTTCCTAATTGTACTGTCGCTGGAGACCATATAAGAAGCAGTACCTAGGCACTGATAACTCTTTCCAGTCAAAGATGTATCAGTGGAATGTAGGTAGAGAACTGGAAGTCCCGCCCTACGTAGTAGTAGCCAGACTCTCTCTCTCTCTCTCTCTCTCTCTCTCTCTCTCTCTCACACACACACACACACACACACACACACACACACACCCTTGAGTGAGTGATCAGGGAACCTGCACTACTACTTCTATTTGCTTATAAAAAGATAATGCTTTCTTACCCCTGCCAGAGTGGTATCCTATTAACTCAAGCCACATAGAAAGTTTAAATAAAATTAGAGCCTGAAAACATACTCAAGTTGTCTAGGTTCTCAACCTGAAAATTAGTTTCTATGTAACAAAAAAAATCTAAATCTGAATGACAAATGACAATAAATACATGGTCAGTATTCAGGTAAGAGATATTATAGTTCTCTGAAAAATATTTTGAAGCATTTATCATATAAAAGCTTCAATAAGCAATTAAAATATGAGTGAAATAAATAAAAACAGTTCAGACACTTCTAAAAATCACCATGTCTCAGTAATAAAGTGAATGTTATAAACAACCTAGTGTAAAGTTTAGAAATGAAGAACACAAGACAAAATAAAAGTGGTCAAAAGGAGCAGATTGCTCTGGGGATCATAGATGAAAAAACATTTTTCATAGAAAAAGCTTTGATATCATTGGAAAGAAACAGCAGTGTAGCAGAGAAGTGAAATGCCAGCCATAAATAAAGCTAACTGATGTGTTTGTACTGTAGCTTCTCTAGAGCCCATGAATGAGCTTGTTTATTTGCTTGGTAGTATTTTATTTTTAATTTTAGCTTTTTCAGTGTTG